>JALIZH010025411.1:0-47521 GCA_030522465.1 Rhipicephalus appendiculatus
CAGAGGCAGACGGCAACTAAGCGCATCCTGATACCATGCGGCGTTCTCTCAGCTTCGTACACGAACTCGATAAGCCTTGCGTACACGAACGTGAACACCACAGCGACAACTCAACTTACAAAACTTTGGCCACTCACTATGCAACAAAAGTCGCACAAAAAACAACATAAACCCTTGCTTTTCTCGAATAAAGGGGAATAAATTAAAGAATGTTACGAATTTTATGTGAACTTATAAAAACATGGCTGATCCCTGTGTCATAGGAATCGGTAGAAAAGGAAAGTGAAATGTGCCTTCACAGAGGTAGTTGGCCGTTTATTGTGCACTGTTTCGCCACAAAGGCGAAATAATGAATGCTACAGCAACAAATTTCAATGTCACGGGAAGAACGGCAAGCAGCTCGAAACTTGCAGCGGGCACCTCAAGCAGAAAAGACGCATGAAGTGAGCATACACAGGACGAGCGCGGACTAGCAACTGTCACAGGTCGACACTTAAAGCGTGTTTCTCAAACGCAAAGACACACGAACCGAACACACAAGTATACACAGGACTAGCGCGAATAAATCACCACTGTTACTTCGTGTGTGAGTAGCGCGCTCCTTTCGTAAGCGCGGCAGCTGCGGCGAGTGAAGTGACCTTCGTGCACTATTTAACCACTGCAACTTCAAAGCAAACTTGCGGTGGAAGCACAAGACGTACAAAGCACCCCAATCACGAGATAAGCGGACGCACACGAGTGACCACGCCCTGTAGAGGCGCGCACGCATCGCAACGAGAGGAGAAAGGACCTTCACAAGACGACCGCCGCGCCTCCTCGCAAATGATGACAAAAATGCGCTGAAGTCGCCGAGCTCTGAGGACGGCCAGCGGCATATCGTGTATAAATAGCTCGCCGTTATTAAGTTGAAGAACGTACGCACTGTGGCCGAGTGGTTTCGCTCCGCCCGCTTTGGAGAGACAGGTCGTAGGTTCGACGCCTGGCGACGGAACATTTTCTTGTAGTTTTTTTTAAATCTGTTAGTTTACATTTCACAACGTCATATCTGTGACGGAAATACGTCAGTGGAGGCGTGTTAGAGCCCGGCATAAAACACTTTCATGTTAAAAGCCGGCAGATCCCACGCACTGTGGGAATCGATGTAATGTGAAGCAGCCAGGAAGGAGCAAATCATGCTTTACATAAGTTGCATGTCATGTTTTATATGTTAGGACCTGTAATTTATGTTCGTGATAGTCATGTCACTCAATACCAAATTTGGTGTAACTCAAGCTAACAAAACGGCCGCGAACACGCCATGAGCGTGGCATGCAAGTCATGTCACTCGTGACATGTCATGATTTCCATATTGCCACTTGTCGTTTATGTTCGTCCATATAGTCACGTCATTCAATCCCAAATTTGGCGTATATCAAGCTAACGAAACGGCCGCGAGCGCGCCATGAGCGTGGAATGAGAGTCATGTCGCTCATGACATGACATGATTTCCATATTGCCACTTGTCATTTATGTTCGCCATAGTCACGTCGCACAATACCAGATTTGTTGTATATCAAGCTAACGAAACGCCCGCGTGCGCGCCATGACCGTGGCATGCAAGTCATGTCGCACATGACATGTCATGATTTCCATATTACCACTTGTCATTTATGTTCGTCCATATAGTCACGTCATTCAATCCCAAATTTGGCGTATATCAAGTTAACGAAACGGCCGCGAGCGCGCCATGAGCGTGGATGAGAGTCATGTCGCTCATGACATGACATGATTTCCATATTGCCACTTGTCATTTATGTTCGCCATAGTCACGTCGCACAATACCAGATTTGTTGTATATCAAGCTAACGAAACGCCCGCGTGCGCGCCATGACCGTGGCATGCAAGTCATGTCGCACATGACATGTCATGATTTCCATATTACCACTTGTCATTTATGTTCGTCATACAGTCACGTCACTCAATCCCAAATTTGGTGTATATCAAGCTAACGAAACGGCCGCGAACGCGCCATGAGCGTGGCATGTAAATCATACTTTTCATTACAAGTTAATCATGGTTTTCATGAAATGACCAGCCATTTATGTTCGTCATACAGTCATGTTATGCCATACCAAATTTGGTATAAATCGCATTAACGATACGGCCAGGAGAGCACAAAGTCGTAGGCGGCTAGATAGATAGATAGATAGATAGATAGATAGATAGATAGATAGATAGATAGATAGATAGATAGATAGATAGATAGATAGATAGATATAGACAGATAGATAGATAGATAGATAGATAGATAGATAGATAGATAGATAGATAGATAGATAGATAGATAGATAGATAGATAAACTGAAAGTCGCCGAAGTTCGCTAAGAAATGCTTCGCATTTAAAAAAATCTAGGCATGCACCTCTGCAGGCGACTTGAGATAAACGTCATTGTTCATTGCGCAATTACCGCTGTTTGTTCACTGCAGTTGACGCATATAGAACTGATTTTATTTAAAATCCTGTAGTAATTCCTACATTTCGAATCGGTTTTTAAGGCAATGCGTTGGCTACCCTAATCACACTTCACTGATTTGTTTTGTCCGCATATGTGGACGCTGTTATCAAAAGGTTAAGCAACACGTACCGCAACGAGATGAACCGGCGGTCAAGCAAACGGGCAACTGCGCAGGGGCTTTTTAGATACCATGCGTTAGCGTGTCATGGTCGGGTCGCTCAGGTCGTGCTTTTTCGTCCAACGTTGTAGAAAGTGCCGTAATCACCACGGCCATGCGAAGGTTGCAATGTTTTTTCTGCACGCAATATATATATATATATATATATATATATATATATATATATATATATATATATATATATATATATATATATATATATATATATATATATATATATATATATATATATATATCGAAGTAGAGGACGTGCAAAACGAAAACTTCCCCGTTTATTTTTCCAACGTTTCAGCCGGGGGCCCGGCCTCATCAGGGAAAAACCACCTTCTTCTTCATATATATATATATATATATATATATATATATATATATATGAAGAAGAAGGTGGTTTTTCCCTGATGAAGGCCGGGCCCCGGCTGAAACGTTGGAAAAATAAACGAAGTTTTCGTTTTGCACGTCCTCTACTTCGATATATATATATATATATATATATATATATATAGTTCGAAAAAATATATCAAGCACGTAGGAAAAAAATTGTTCTCGGAAGGACTGACGTTTCGGCCGCGGGACCGGCCTTCGTCGGAGTGATGCACACATGCGACATCAACGGAATATAAGACGAACAATGACTTAGCGTAGCACTATTATTGGCTGACAAGCTATTGTTAAAAGCACGTGGTGAACAGTACGCATGATAGGACAAGGAAACGGGAATGTACGCATGCGTATTTGCGGGCGAAAACGGAGTGCAAAAAATAAAAGCGACAGTACATATGCGTCACCAAAACGAAAATACGTGATAGGTTCAACTGAGCACAGATTATTGATCAACATAAGCGCGTGCGCAACATTTCGTCATGATCCGAGAGAAAATGAAATGAAATGGGGAACTAATCTATCTGCGTAAAAAATGTAGCGGTAATAATAACGGGGGAAGTCAAGAGGAACTAAATGGGTAGAAAGGAAAGTTTGCCAGCACTTTCATTCATACCAGAAGTGACGGCCTTAAATTTATAGATTAAATACGATTCTCAAAGCTCTCTTTCGTGGTGGGAACGGAAACCAGATTGAAGGATTGTAGCTGTAATATTATCAAATGAGTGGCCCGGAATGCGCACGTGTTTTGGTAGCGGAAGGTTCGGAATACTGGCAGCATGACACTTATGGTTGTTAAATCGGTATCTGAAGGGCGTTTCGGTTTGTCCAATGTACTGTGAATTGCAGACGGAACACTCGAGCAAATAGATACAGTTGTAGGTGTCACGCGTGAAATTACCTTTAATCTTATAGAAGAATTCGGAAGCAGTGCTTTTAGCAATATCTGACATTTTCATATGCGCGCAGACCTTGCATCGCGGCTTTCTTGCGAGGTCGACAACCGACATTATCGGGAACGCTTGTCTTAGATGAAGTTAGGATGTCATGCAGATTACGAGACCGTCTGAAGACTACCCTAGGTGGCACTGGAAAGATTAATTTAAGATTAGCACTCTGCGCTAGTATGTTGAAACGTTTTTTAAGAATTGAAGAAACGTTTGGCACCGATGCTGAGTTTGTTAGGACCAGGTTACTTTGTGCCTGAACTGACGGTTGCTTCTTAGCGTGGAACAAATCCTTGCGATTAAGTGCATCGGCTCTTTTAACGGCATCCTCAACAATGCGGGGTGGGTATTCCTGTTGGATTAAAGCTTCGCAGAGTTGTTCACAGTTTTCACGAAAGTCTGACTGCTCTGAGCAAATTCTCTTAAAGCGGAGCGCCTGACTATACGGTATACTCGTTTTCCAATGTTTTACATGCGAACTTTTAAAGTGAAGATAACGGTGCCTGTCTGTAGGTTTCCTGTAAAGCTTGGTGGTTAGTTTGTTGTCAGATATGGCTACTGTGACGTCCAGAAAATTAATGGTAGAACGAGAGTATTCATGCGAAAACGAAATAGATTGGTGAACGGTGTTGAAATCAGCTATGAAGGATAAAAAGTTCATTTTCACCATGGGGCCAGATGAGAAAAATGTCATCTATAAATCGCTTATAATAAAGTGGCTTTAACGCGCGATTTCTAATGAAGTCATTTTCCAGAACCGACATGAAAAGACTAGCGTAATTAGGTCCAATGCGAGTGCTTATTGATGTTCCACTTACTTGAAGATAATTAGAGCCGTTAAATTCAAAATTATTAAGCTGTAAGATTAATTTCAATAAGGCAGCTAATGTATCACTTCCAATGGGTTTTTCATCAGACGATCCTTCGTACGCATGAACTACTGCCTGGATGCCATCGCTATGGGGTATATTGGTATACAGTGAAACCACGTCTAAAGTCACGAGCAGGGAATTATCTGGTATAACGAGGTCATCAATGTCCAACAAAAGATGGTTTGTGTCCTTGAGATAGGACGAGAATTTACATGGAAGACTACTGATTATTACATCAACTTAGCGGGAAACTTGCTCCGTAACGGTGCCAATGCCCGAAACAATGGGGCGACCAGGACAGTTTTCTTTATGTATTTTGGGCAGCAAAGAGAACCTGCCAGGGACGGGACTGAGCGGGACGAGAGAACGTACTGCCTCGTCGCCTAATTGATTTGATTTTACGAGATCATTGATAGTATCTTGTACAACTGCTTTAAACTCTTCTGTGGGATCACAGTCTAGGTGCTTACCAAAAACCGGATTGTTAAGCTGTCTATGGGCTTCGCTTATATAATCTGTTTTGTCATAATTACAACGGCACCACCTTTGTCGGCTGGCTTTATCACGATATCACTGCGTTTAGCCAGTGACGCAATAGATTTCCTTTCCTCAAATGAAATATTAGATTTAAACGATTTTTGCTTTTCGTAGGCTTTAAGGACATCGTGTTGGACGGCTTCAATATACATGTCTAGGTATTTGTCACGTTGCACTGGAGGTGTCCAACGTTTGTTGCTAAACATAACTGGCTGAGTATCACTAGTTGACGGACGGTTATGGAAATATTCTCGCATGCGCATGTTACGTGAAAAATTCTCTAAATCCTTAGGCAATTGGAAATCATCATATCCGCCTGTTGCAGGACAGAAGGTGAGGCCCCGTGACAAGACGCGCAGTTCGTCCATATTTAAGCTAACATGCGAAAGGTTTACTACGTTGGTGGACGGCGGCGTGCTATCCTCTAGGTCAGGAAACGAGTTTGTCGGGACCGCCGTTATTACCTGTTTTGGAAACAACGAGCGGTTCACGCCATCACGGAGCAACTTTTTACATTTTTTGTCGTAAATCTCGCTTAGCTTCTTTACTTTATATCTTTCCAATTCGGAAATTTCATGCGCACTGAGGTCACTACTCGCGTACAGTTGTCGTTCTGTTAGAGAGTCTTTTAAAGCATGCTGGTAATGGTTCTGAACAATACGGGTAAGATCCAAAGTGGCCTTTGTAAGGATTTCGCGCCATTAACCGATATTTTTAGCGGACATATGGCTCGTGGCTGCTTTTACAGAAAGACTAAGTCCCCTAGGTGCAACGCGAGCCGCTAAGTATGCACTAAGGGTTGAAGCATGCAGTTCGTTTCGGATGCGCTTTTCCACTGTTTTTCTAGGCTTTAAGAATGCACTGGAGGTATTCGCCTTTTCGGCACAAGGCTCACCTAGTCAGTTTGTCGCTTTGTTTTGTTGCCGAGTCTTTCGGGAAGTGGTCCGCGTGGTGCTTTGCGTTGCTGGTTGGGGGCGGTCTAGGTCGTAGTCTGGTTCCTAGTGGACGCTGATCTGGCAGAGGGTCTGGTTGATACGTTGGTCGGCTAGTTGAGGACACGGTAGCGGAAGTCGTCAGCTGCTGCACTGACGAGTTCAGGTCCACTGTACAGTGCACGGGAGCAGGGGGGCCTGAGTGGTGGGTCGGTTGGTTCGATGAAAGTCGAGTTCTTGGCGAAAACGGCGCTGGTGGTGATCGCTGCGGTATCGTTGCACTTAAGGCAGGGAATTGACTGGGACCAGGAAAACTTGAGGCATTGAGTGACTGGCTTGCTGAATGCCGAGAACACGTTGGGTCTATCGGCAGGCAAGGAGCAGTGTGTTTCCAAAAGGAAGAAAAAGCATTCGTTGTTCCAAAGCACAGTCTCTGGAGGTGCGTAGCCATTAACGCGACGCCCTCGAAACTAGGATGGATGCCATCAGCAGCGAGAACGCGAGCGGAAGGCAACCATTCAAAACCATGGTCAATGAAATACACAAAACTGGAACGCCGGCAGAAGTCTTGTAGTAGGCTATTGAAAGCACAGGCCTGCCTCGCGATTGCAGTGACGAACAAGGCTATCATTTCGCTTACCATAATGACGATTCGTAGCTCTCGGCAGGACCAGGCTGGCGTACACACGACTGATGCCTGGTCGTTCCTTGGCTATGATGTGAAGTAGGTCAAGGTAGTTGTCGAAGGTTACACGTCCGGTAGAGGAGGTCAAGTCATTGGTACCCACATTGAGGATGAGGATTGTAGTTGACGATGGCACAAAGTCCAGGAGCACACGCGCGTCAGTTATGCGGGCTCCAGACTGCCACACAAAAAGCTGGAGTAGCGGTGCGGTTAGGGTCAAAGTGGTGGAAGAGGTACTTGACTTGGGGAGTCGCCTAATACAGTCGTAGAAATGGGGGTTGACGGATACCTCCAGTTGATATTTTTCCTCGTGCTTTTACCGGGATCTATCGTAATTCAAACAATGAAGGGATAACACAGGACCCGGAAGTAACAGTTCAAAAAAATATATCAAGCACGTAGGAAAAAAAATGTTCTCGGAAGGACTGACGTTTCGGCCGCGGGACCGGCCTTCGTCTCTCTCTCTCTCCCTCTATATATATATATATATATATATATATATATAGAGAGAGAGAGAGAGAGAGAGAGAGAGAAGCAAAGGACAGGCGGGGAGGTTAATCAGGTTGCAGCCGGGTAGCTGTCGGGAAAGCGAAGTCTGGGAATCCGGTGGATTATGACATTGCGGTGAGGGTGCAGTTTGGGCAGCGGCATTCCTAGACCTCCGTCGGTGACGGGAACGTCGTTGTCTCTTTCCGAGAATATCAGCGGCTTCTTTGTGTGTTGAGCCATCCCTTACCATCTGTTGTATTACGCTCCATTCTTTCTTCATTGACGGACAGTCCCTTGATGAAGCTTCATGTGATCCGTGGCAGTTGGAGACATTTCAGGGTAGTTCCAAGGCAGAATTCAGCATCGTGGTGCTCGGCACAACGGGGGCAAACCACCCGGTTCCTGCAAACTCCGCTCACATGACCCATTTTCTGACATTTGTGGCATTGTAGTGGCTTAGGTGTAAACGGACGAACCACGTGTCGAAAGTGTCCCACCTTCAAGTGGGATGGCAAAGTGTCGCCTCTGAAGACAATCTTCATGCAACGCGATATAGATGCTCTGTGTCACTCCAAACCAGATATTCGAACACGTCGTTTTTCGTGAAGGGCCCGCAGCATCGAGGAAACATCGGGGCAAACCACCACGTTCCTGCAAACTCCGCTCACATGACCCATTTTCTGACACTTGTGGCGTTGTAGTGGCTTAGGTGTAAACGGACGAACCACGTGTCGAAAGTGTCCTACCTTCACGTGGGATGGCAAAGTGTCGCCTCTGAACATAGTCTTCACGCAACGCGATATGGAAGTTCTGTGTCGCTCCAAACCAGATATTCGAACACGTCGTTTTTCGTGAAGGGCCCGCAGCATCGAGGAAAGAGCGTGAAACGAAGTTTGATTGCCTTCCTGTGACACATGCAACTGGTAAAAACGTGAGGAGAGACCTCAAAAATTCACGAGATGCCCAAGCGGAGAAACTGTCTACTATATAGGCCAGGCTAGCCCTGGCTGCTGTAACAGCACGACCTCCACCGCAACCGTGAACACCACCGTTACTTTGTAATTTCAACTGTGGTTATGAAAGTGTGAGAGCGGTGAAAATGAGTTGACGTTTACGAAAAAATTAGCCCGCGGTGTTTGCCAGACGTATAATTCAAAGATTGTCGGTTCGTTCCCCGCCCACATCAAGTTGTCTTTTTGTCCGTTTCAATTCATTTCCAACTGTACGAAAACTACTAAATAACATGCCCTGGGACTTTTGGACTCTGCATTCAGTATTAGCGCCTACAAATTCAATGAAGAAAACCATAACCCATGAACGTAGCCGATGTCTTTATACTTTTCAAAACTCTTATTTTAGTCAGGCAGCATTATTGTGCTTAACTGGCATTGATTACGTTGAGGCAGTCCTAAGTCTAAGCTATGGTTGAAACATACATTGTCATATCTATTTTATATCCTCCAGTACATACACACATACCGTTATCGAATAAGAGGTGTCGCAATTTAAGTGCTGATTTTAATATTTGCCGCATTTTAAGATGACTTTACGTGCCTGAGCTATCTGCTCTTGTCGCCTCATCTAGTGGCCTGGCGTCACCCTCACAGTGCTAAAACAGGTAAAAGAACGCGCTGTCAATACCAAAAAAAAAATTCGGCAGCTCCCAATTACCATGGGAATCGATGTTATGCGAAGCATGCGGAGGCAAGGCGACTGCGTTGTAGTTTTTTTATTGAGCGAAACGTTACGAAATGACGCGAAAGGTATCTACAAGTGTCGTGCGCACAGACATATGTTGAACAGTCCCATATGTTTCATGTAACCACTTGTTTACAGCTGCGTAACGATGCCAACAGACACATGGGTCTTACCAACGCCAGAAGCGGTAACGAGGATGGTAGCCCTGGATAGTGCTTCCTGGACCAACTACAGTGGATGGCGCTTAAGCATACAATTGACGTTCACCCGACATGACGTCTGCCTCATAGGGATACATATGTAATGTTTATAAAAATAGCCAGCACTGCAACCACAATGGATGTTTCGCCAACATAACGCCTGCATAGGGTCTTTCTCCAAAGCAGTTCCGAGACCTGGCGTGGTTCTGTAGTAGAATACTTGATTGCCACGCAGATTGCTTGGGTTCGATTCCTGCTGGGACCCTCATATTTATTATGTGCATTCGTTTGGTCAACGCTGCCGACGCCAGTTTTTGTTAACGCTCTCGCATTTACATTACTAATGTTTGTGCTCGCCGTTCCTGGGTAGATATAAATTGTCAAACGAAAAAAGAAAAAAAGCGAGACCTATTGATCAAATTGTACACCAGGATTGCCAAGTAGTCGATAAACAAAGTATTGCGGAGCATTTCAACAAGTATTTTCATAGCGTTTTTTCCTGTCATTCTGTTCCGTCATGTTTGAACCATACGCCTGCTGTTCCACCGACTGATATGATTTCTAAACCTGGTATAGTTTCTTTGTTGCTTAACTTAAAAACTAAACCAACACCTGGACCGGATTGTATACCTAATGCCTCCCTACACAAATACGCGGAAAAATTATCCGAATTTCCAGTAATTATTTTTCAAGCATCATTGTCCTCTGCAATCCTTCCTAGCGACTGGCTGAACGCAAGCGGTGTACCTATACCAAAGAAGGGTGATGCGACAATTTTGACTAATTATCGTCCGATTTAACTAAATCGTCTTGTTGCAAGCTACTAGAACATGTTATAGCAAAAGAAATTAACAAATTCCTTACTGATAAGTGTCTATTGTCTAACCACCAGCACGGCTTTCGTAAAGGTCTATGTACTGTTACCCAATTAACCACTATAGTTCACAACTTCGCAAGCGTGCTTGATAAGTCTGGTCAAATTGATGTAATTTTCCTGGATTTTAGAAAAGCATTCAATCTTGCTTCGCAACCTCACCTAATCGAAAAACTCCAATTTATTCGCCTGCCATCGTACCTAATTGGATTACTGCTTATCTAACTAACCGTAAACAGTTCGTTGACATTGACAATAATTTTTCAGGTGAGCTTCCTGTAACCTCGGGTGTCCCACAGGGCAGCGTTTTAGGACCCTTATTATTTTTTAGTTTATATCAATGACATTGTTGATGTAATTAAACCACCTGTGCAAATTAGGCTATTCGCGGATGACTGCGTATTGTTTAACGAAATAACCTGCAGTGAAGACCAAAGTGCTCTTAATTCAAACTTTCACAGCATGCCATCGTGGTGTTCCAAGTGGCACATGGAACTAAATGCTAACCAATCAGCTTTTATGAAACTACGAGAAAATTTAACAATTTATCTTTTCCATACAGCTTTGCTTCTACACCCCTCACAGAAGTTCGTGAATACAAGTATCTGAGTGTCACAATAACGAACAACTTATCCCGGGATCCCTCACGTTTCCAACACTTGCAAGGCAGCTTTTCGGAAGCTGTGCTTTCTAAGACATAAATTGAAACAGGCTCCCCCTATCACTCGCTTAACAGCATATTACTCACTCATCCATCCTAAAGTAGAGTATGCATGTATCGTGTGGGCCCCTATACTAAACCTAACATTGACGCTTTGGAAAAAGTCCAACGTAAAGCAGTCCGATTCATTTTTTTCGAAATATCGTTCAACCGACTCCCCAACCAGCCTTATGCTAGCTAATAACATTCAAACAATGAAAACCCGAAGGAAAATTCATAGACATAAATTCTTTTTTTTTTGCTGAAGAACAATCATTTTTCCATTAGTCCACATCCTTTCTTAGAGCCACTTGTAGCACGCCGAACGAGACATCGCCACGCAGAATCCTGAACGCCTCATATCACGAAAACTAACCTTTTCAAATACTCTTTCTTCCCCCGTACCATAGCTGACTGGAACGACTCATCCTTAGCTAATTTATGCAGCACAGACGCTTTTGATGCAATTATTTCTTGAATATGTCGTTGATTCTTGTGCATCTCTTGTTATTCTGCTGATATATTATTTGGACTTATAATCTTGTTGCGCATTTACGACATTGTTGTTATTTTCGGCTTCAAGTTGTTCTTTCGGCTTCAAGTTGTTTTTTGCTCATCATGTGAACGAATTGTGCTATTGTTCAGTCTTAGTATTTCTTCCTTTTTATATCTGTTTACATTGTACTCTGCTGTCCCTCCTGCTTGGACCGTAACTGGGTCTCCCGTATGTTGTAAATAAAATAAATAAATAAAATAAACACCTGTGGCGGATACCCGCATACCGCGGCCCGTGGTATACGGGTATGTGCCTGCCAGACGTGCCTGAATGAAAGGGTTTGACCACGTACGCGACAGCATTTTCACGTTATTCATGTCATGACCAGCCGAACATATTCTTCAATGCCTCTTACCCTCCCATACAAATTTTGGTCTACCCCAAGTTAAAGAGGCGATCACGAGAGCAACCAGACGTTGGCGGCTACATAGATAGATAGATAGATAGATAGATAGATAGATAGATAGATAGATAGATAGATAGATAGATAGATAGATAGATAGATAGATAGATAGATAGATAGATAGATAGATAGATAGATAGATAGATAGATAGATAGATAGATAGATAGATAGATAGATAGATAGATAGATAGATAGATAGATAGATAGATAGATAGATAGATAGATAGATAGATAGATAGATAGATAGATAGATAGATAGATAGATAGATAGATAGATAGATAGATAGATAGATAGATAGATAGATAGATAGATAGATAGATAGATAGATAGATAGATAGAGACACAAAAGTGCTTACCGTACGCAAAATTTAAAACGTAGGGAGAAGGCGCCACTTCATCACAAATGAAGGTTTGCTTTCCCGCACCGGACGCTGAGCAGCCTACATGTTCGGAACGCCACCGTATCCAGAGGGCTCATTCTTTCAGCCCGCGCAGCGGAGAAAATAGCGAAGCGCGACAGCCAGGTGTTTGACGCAGATCTACGAAAGAGAGAAGCGGAGGCGAAATGCCAGTGAATGCGAGATAACCCTTACCTTCGTAAAACTCAAACTCGAGCTGAGCGCCAAAAAAGACAGGCGAACCCGAAGCTTGGACTCAAACACCAGCCTCACTCTAGCGGAGCCAGGCGAATCCTCACCTCTGCTCCGCAGTTTCTAGAGCATTCACGGTGTGAAACTACGAGTTTTTTTTCCGCATCGCGAACTTTAATGCGAACATTACGGATGACTGCAAATGTCTAGTTTGTTTACAAGTGTGAACACTGAGGCGAAAGACGTACGTAAGTCTGACTATAGTTATAAAATTTGTTTTTCAATTCTGTTGGCATAATGAGGTACGTTCTATCGAAAGCCCGAAGGAAGGCTACACAAGTTATCTGAGGCATTTTGTTTGATCGAAAAAGCACTTTCTTCCTGTGGACTTCAGAAAAACAATTGTAGAAACCTGAAGGAGACCTGCTGGAGCCAAATGCACGCAAAATAATCAGAATATGTTATACCGAACAAAATTCTTGGTAATGCAGGGTACCTGATCAACGAAAGCTATAAATAGAATGTATCGCAATCGTGTCAATTTTTGTGGGGACTCTGAATGGCCTAGCTAACGCGCAAATAACGTCAGTGAAAAAAGAGCGAACTTGGAAACTTAGAGAAGACCAAGGGGCGACGACACTAGAGCTTGTCGTGCCTTGCCTTCTGAGTCCCTGTCTCTAAGTGTGCGCTATTCCGCTTACGTTAGCCACCAACAAGTCCAAGCTGTTCTCCCAACTAATGAAGCAGCTTAAACTGGCCAATACATGATACGTGACCTTATGCTTCAGTAACGTAAGCCACGTGGGTATACGATAGTTCGGAAGCCCTGAGCCCTTTAGGCACGAAGCTTACTCATCCACAGAAAGTCCAAAGCTCCAACTTACCCATGCGCGTAACAGTATCTCCGTGATGTAATCCATCTTACCACCTACGGACACCGTTGCACCAGCTGCTCGGCATATCAATTCCATGGACCATGTCTGCATGCTTGGCATTTAGATAGTTTCACTAATAACGACGCTATGAAAGTAGCAGATGTGTAATATACAGCTTGGTATTTGTAGAGAAATCCTATTGAAGGTGTCACTGGTGGTGAATGGTTCACTGACTCTGATAAATGAATCGATCAATGCATTTTAACCTTTATAAGGTGGCCATAAGCCGGATTAGGAACATTTTTGGAAATAATAATAAAGACAATCGCACATTTAAGACCTTTCGCTGTCTTACGGTAGAAGCAACTCATCGTCCTAATCGAGTGAGTCATGTTAAATGCACGATGGTGGCCTGTTTCCACAATCTTCAAATATTAGCACAAGAGATTTTTTGAGTGCACATTTGTGTAGATTTCTTGTGTTCACGAGTACCTGCTGATTAAGCAATATAGATAGATTGAATTAAGTGTGCGACCCGTGATAAATGCCCTTTTAGCACGTGTATTGTTGCTCGCGAAAGCACAGAGAAGCAAGAAACACAGTGACAGAGATGGAGCACGAAGTATCTACTTGTTATTGTCATATTGTGACCTGACATAAAGAGTCGGAAGCAACACAGCGCATGGTAGCAAAGGCAGAACTACTACGAGCAACCACTCATGAAGCGCAGTTCGTGTCACCCAGATGCGCAATTTCCTTATCAGATAAACATGTAGGAGCCATGGTAACGAATTTCACCTTGAGATGTGTGGCCACGTCGGCTTCATTAATGAGCCGTGTCATATCACTCAATTTTGCAATTACCATTCAATTATCAAACTTAACTCGAATGCAGTTATCACAAGGATAGGCCAGTCCCTGCCGTTCTTGTTTTTTTTCTTGTTTTTATTACGCTATTAGCGTAGTCGCGAAGCCGCTTCATCTTACAGCAACCCGTTTGTGACAGGTGAAAACGGTTGCCTAGTGAATTGGTTCTGCTTAGAGGTTGCTGAAAGATTATGAAAGGGAAATTGAAAACCACCCTATCGTAGCACAAATCACCGCCACGTGATTGAGAAATCTCATAATCTAGGTCTCGATGGTACTTAAGATGTTGAGTTCGGTTATTCTTGGTACGTGTTTTCTTTTCTTTACCGTTCTGATTTCTCACTTGGACACATTAGCAACTGTTTGTAGTATTACGCCGTTAAGAGTGGTCACGCTGCTCAGCGTAACCAGGCCCATCGAGACCTGCTATCTTGCATTAACCAGAATGATTTGGCATCCCGTTGATGAACAGTTTGCAGTGTTCCCACTTATTTCTCTTTGCTTCCGTGACGACTTTTCTAATTTATGAAGTGATACGAGCCTTTGGATAGAAGATGAAGAAGCACGGGAGCCGGGGCAGGAAAGAAGAGAGGGACGAAGTAAGTTAAAAATAAAGCAGATTAAGATGGACGCCAGTTCCATACTGAAGCTTTAATGCTGTTTCGTTCTTTCAAGTAGGAACACTTCAATATTTTGGCGCAGCCGGCATTCGAAGCCAACATGTGGGTGACGTTCTTCCTTGACGAGACCTCCGCGGAGAACATAATTTTAACACGAAAGTCTCTTATGCCGGGGTCCACCAAGATTTGAGTGACGTACTTCCGTCACGGAAATGACGTCGAAAAAATACGCCTGATCAGAAGACAAAGAAAAAAGTTCCGTCAACGGGAATCGAACCTACGACCTCTTGGTCAGCGACAACAGATACCGGGCACGCTACCCATTGCACCACAGTCACATACTCTGTAGCTTTTAAAAACAAGTCTTTAATATCTACCAGTGTCCTCTCACAGTGCTCTTCCTGAAGTGAAGTACTGCATTATGACCGTGAAATGCACGATTAGTTCCTTCAAAGCGTCGTTTCTACGCGTCCATCCCATTCAGCGCGTTTCGAATAGGAAAAGTGCAATTTTGTAGATGCGTTAACAGACTGCCAGGTGGCGCTCTTACCCCTGGGACGCGCGAGTACTTCACGTGGCCGTAACTCCGCGTTCCTCGCGAAAAATCGCAGCCGGCCCATTAGGAAGACGACGCGCGTTGCGTTTCCCTCTGGTTGGGCAACGTAGTTCAATAACTCTAACATGCCGTAAGTAGACGACCTTAGCCCAAGTTCGGCGTCCAATCAGTGACGCTCTTCTAACTCTCACACCGCTTCCTATGATTCCGCTCTCACCGTTCAGCTACCACAAGTACCTATGACCACAAGGGTTTGTTTAATCACTGATCATGAACGTTAGTCGTCGGGATACAGATGTACCACCAAGCATCAACGTGGATGCATCCACGTTTAACGGTCTTATAACTGTCAAACACCAATAGACATTGTGGAAGTTCTCTGATATCCACTACTTCTGTAAGGAAAGGTTTCACTTTCGCGTTATACCGATTCCTATGACAGAGGGAGCAACCATGTTTTTTTCGAAGTACCAAGTTCAAGATGAGGCAGCGGTAGACTTACCTCGTGAGCTCAGGTCGGAAGAACTCGTGAACCTGGTTGTGGAAAAGGCAGCCGTGGACACTACTGAACTACGACGGAAAGGTGCCGTGAAAGTGAACTTGCGTGTGGCAACGTTCAGACCTAGTTCTTGAACCAGTGCGTCGAAAAGACTCAGGATTGCGGTCTTCGACGGAAGAGGTGAGCCTCGTTTTGAAAGCTCTTCAGCTGCAGCAGAAACAGATTGTTCAACAAAACCAGATAGTGACATCGCTTATAAGCTCTCTTAAGGCTGAGAAACCGGTGATAAATTCATGGAACCTGATGCCTTCGATGGTGTGTCTTCAAGTCCAGAAACTTGGCTTGAGTTCTACGAATATGCCGCTGGAAAAAATAAGTGGCTCTCTGATGAGGATAAAATTACCAACATGCGCGTTTACTTGAGAGGTGTTGCACGCAAGTAATATGAAATACGCATAATGTAAGACAGGGACGACACTTGGAGCCAGTCGAAACAAAATTTTTGACTGCATTCCGAAGCAATTCAGTACAAATATGGAACACAGCGCTTAATTTCAAGTCCGAGCAAAGCTCCCTTGTCGAGTACTTTGAGAAACGCCGTCTTTTAAAGCTCGCTGAGCCCATGCTTCCATCTTCGGCCACAGTAGCCTTAATAATGCATGGATTGCACACTGAAGTGTTGAAGCAAGTGCAAATACTGTCACCCAGAACTCTAGATGACCTCCTGGAGTGTCTTGAGAACATACCATCTGCTTCGCAAACAAGCATAATTGTTAAGTCAAGCAGCTGTTTCAGTCGGAGTAAAGCGGACTGGTCACGCCGCGATCAACGAGAACCGAGCCGCCTCGCATGTAGCACGAATAGCTTCACTTGGCGAGAGGTCAAGCGAACAATATCGAGACTGAGGCTGAGGAGTATTCGACAGTAAAAAACTAATAAAGGAGATGACCAGTCCCACCCGATGACTCCAACTGAGACTGTTTATTTAAATTGCTTTAGCCTACTTCACATTCCCGTCAAAATAGGAAGCAAACATATGATGGCTCTGGTAGACAGCGGTGCTTCTGTGTCTATAATAAATGCCAAGCTGGTGGATGCAAGCCGCTTGCATAGTGGAAGAGCCCTACGGGTACAAAGCTATGATGGAAAAGTAACGTTACATAATCAGTGGGCCTTGGTAAACATTGAGTTCCAGGGTCAGAAAATAGAGAGCGAGGTATTGGTCATAGAGAGGGTGACGTACGACTTTTTGCTATCAAGACCGGATATAAAGAACTAAAGATCAACGTATACTGGGACGATGTGGTTCTAGTCGAAGGAGTATCAAGGAACGAGACAAATCAGGGTAGACAGGGTAGCCTACAAGTTGTCACGTGCGCGGATGATATCGCAAGGAACGACCCTGAACTTGTATGCATATGAAGCTATCCTCAGGCGATGAAGTCGCACAAGGTTCCTTTTGAACTCGCTGACAAAACCGTCATCCAAAAAATCGCCTAACAATATGTCAAGAGAGCGAAAGATGTGGCTCAACAAAGAGTTGCAGGAGATGCTAGACGCCGATATTATACGACATTCGGTATCACCCTTCGCTTCTCCCACAACGACTGCACTACAGGGTTCTAAATCGTCAGACAGAACTCATACCATTTCCCACGCCGGAGATCGACAGAATTATAGATGAGACGGCTGGTTGCCTTTTCCCGCATCGATTTGTGCAAAGGTTTCTGGCAGATCCCACTAACCAAAGAAACATAAATGTACACCGCTTTTATCACTCCTTTCGAGCTCTACCAGTATAACCGGCTTCCTTTCGGTTGGAAAAACTCGCCAGCGTGGTTCGAGAAGATCATGAAGGACGTCCGAAAGCCATTCCTTGGCGTTTTTTTGTAATGTGTACATAGACGACATTATAGTCTTCACTAAAACAGAGGCTGAGCGTCAGGACCATCTGTCTCAGGTGTTAAATGCCTTGAGCTTGGCACCTCTCAAAGTTAATTTTAAGAAAAGTGCAGTCTTTCAAAGAAAAGTTGTGTTTCTTGGAAGAGTCGTCAATAGGAACACCAAAAGCACGAAACAAGAGTCCGTCGAGAAGATTTCCGAGTTGAAGAAACCATATGACGTCCATTCACTGCGTGTGTTCTTGGGATTGGCAGGACATTTCCGATGTTTCATAAAGGACATTGCTGTCAAAACTAGATGCCTCACGCGCTTAACGCAGAAAGAAGTTCCCTTTGAATGGAATGATGAACGTGAGAGAGCCTACCGTGACTTGGTGCGCAGAATTTCTGCTGACCCTGTTCTACGCATACCAGATTTCACTTTACTAAATGAATTGAATACGGGCGCCTCACATTATGGGACCGGTGCAGTGCTGTACCATAAAAGTATTGAAGCATCCGGCCGAGAAAAGCGACACGTAGTAGCTTACTGCAGTTACACCTTCAAGGCATCTGAAATTAACTACACTACTACTGAAAAAGAAGCACTGGCTGTTCTGAAGGCCATTGAGTATTTCCGTACGCATCTGGAAGCTACGAAGTTCACTTTGTTCATTGATCACCAGGCCCTCACTCATCTCTTGAATATGACCCAAACTAAAGGACGTATCGCCAGATGGGGGAATTTTTTGCAGCAGTTTGACTTTACCATCTCGCACCGACCAGGACCAGTTTTAACTAATGCAGATGCTCTGTCAAGGTTGACGATACAAAACAACACAGAACAATCCGAAGAAATCAATGAAGTGAAGCTGTGGGAAGGCTCCGAACAACAGGTTTTTACTGAAGGTCGGTATCAAGGCCCACCAACGCTTGTTTCTAGAGTGTTTTATTGTTCCACGATAGCCCAGAATCTGGAGGACACGACGGATGTTGGCGCACCTGCAACAAGTTAGTCAAGAGATTTACGTGGCCGCACATGAAGAAAGAAGTCAGTCAGTACGCTCGTTCATGCCATGTGTGTCACGTACACAAAGTCAAATATAAGCGGCCTACGGACGCCATGATACTACCTTACCACTCAAACGTGCTTTTTGAAGTAGTACACCTTGATTTGGCCGAACTAAATAAGAAACGGGAAGGAGTCAGAAAAACGCAAGTTTTTCTTCTGGCCATAGATGAATGCACCAGGATGGTCGCGGCACGAGCGGGAAAGGAAGATGCAAATAGCGTCATAACCCTCCTCGGAAGAGACATGTTTAGGACTACGCGGACAATTGTATGTGATTACGGCCCCGCGTTCAAGAGTGAAAAGCTAGCAACATGGGCACAAGATCACAATATATTAATCAAGCTCTGTGCACCATACCATCCCGCAGCGAATGGACTTGCACAACGTGCCATACAGGACGTGAAACAGTACATCAAGATATATGATAGTTTTCCTGGTGGATGGAAATGCTCCTTAGAAGCAGCCGGAAAGCATCATAATGGATCCTACACAAGTGGCTTGGGGTGCAGCCCACAGTACGCTTCTTCAGGAGAAACCCCTTATCTGCAGGCAGACCGTGAGTTGGGACTCATGGAAAATCTCAAGGTCGTCGAGAAGAGGCAACAAAAATCACCGGAGGAGAGGTACCGAAAAAAGAATGAAAAAAGAATTTTCACAAGAGACATCGATCACACACGCCAGACATTCAAGTCACTGACCTCGTACTAGTGAGGAAAGGAATAATAGATTCCAGTTCCAAATTTTATGGTCCATACTCTGTGACAAAGACAGCCACCCAGAACGGAATTTTGAAGAGTGTCTGGTACACAGGTGAAAGTGGATCAGTTGAATGTGCTTCAATTGGAAATGTCTTCAAGTATTACCCCCGGAGGTGTAATTAAAAGAAACCGGGAATGGTGAAGCGGTAAGAGCCTTTGGATAGAAGATCAAGAAGCACGAGAGCCGGGGCAGGAAAGAAGAGAGGGACGAAGTAAGGTAAAAATAAAGCAGATTAAGATGGACGTCAGTTCCATACTGAAGCTTTAATGCTGTTTCGTTCTTTCAAGTAGGAACACTATAATTTATTTCCTTATGTCCTCATTTCCGCTATGTGTTCTCTCCTCTCAAAAGAGGAGGTAGGCAAGGATGCCCGATTAGGTCGCAGCTGTCGAATTGCTCTCGCTTCATTTCTTGTGCTTCTGTGGGTGTTTGTGAATACGTTTGTGAATACGAAGGCGTTTATTTGCCGGTACTCAGAGATACTGCGTAATGGCAGTATCTGTGTCAGAAATAGGGGGCACACTCAGATGGGTCCGGCGTGTACGGGAGTATCGTGTCGATGGTTTGCGACGGGTGCCGCCCGTATAGTAAGAAGAAGGGTGAAAGGCCAGTAGTGCTCTGAGGGGCGCTATTGTAAGCGTAGGTCACGAAGGGCAGTATACCATCCCAATTCGTGTGGTCGGCGGCGACGTATATCGAAAGCATGTCGCCGAGGGTGCGGTTAAAGCGTTCGGTGAGGCCATTCGTCTGCGGGTGGTAAGCAGCAGTTTTGCGGTGGACAGAATGGCACTCCCGTGAGGATGGCTTCGACGACTTCCGACAGGAAGACAGGGCCTCGATCGCTGAGAAGCTCCTGGGCTGGACCGTGGCGCAGTATGAATCGGTGCAGCAGGAAGGAGGCAACATCGCGCGCAGTAGCCGCAGGGATGGCGGCGGTTTCGGCGTATTGCGTTAGATGGTCTACGGCGACGATGGCCCAGTGGTTACCAGCCGACGTCAGAGGAAGTGGTCCATACAAATCGATACCCACGCGCCCAAACGGACGGTCAGGGCAAGGTAACGGTTGTAGACCGGCTGGGGACACGTGTGTTGATGGTTTGCGGCGTTGCAAATCGAGGCAGTAGGGAACGAACTTCTGCACGTAGCGGTACATCCCTCGCCTGAAGTAGCGTTGTCGAATGCGGTGGTAAGTTTTGGACACCCCAGAGTGCGCGCATTGCGGATCAGAGTGGAATGACTCACATATTTCCGACCGCAGACTGCGGGGAATCACGAGTAGCCACTGCCGGCCGTCGGCGTTGTAATTGCGTCGATGCAGCAGGCCGTCACGTATGGGGAAATGGTGAGCTTGACGACGCAAGGCGCGAGTGGATGGTGTTGTGGACGGATCAGAGAGCAAGTCGAGCAGCGGGGCGATCCAATTATCCTTTTGTTCGGTAGCGATGATGTGAACATCGATGGCAGAAACAGCAATGGAAGATACTGAGCAGGGGGCTTTGTCGTCAGGCAGAGGGGAGCGCGAGAGGGCGTCGGCGTCAGCATGCTTGCGTCCGTTGCGGTACACACGCGGATGTCGTAGTCTTGCAGGCGAAGAGCCCAGCGGGTGAGACGGCCTGAGGGATACTTCAATGACGACAGCCAGCATAGTGCGTGATGGTCGGTGACGACATCAAATGGGCGACCATACAAATACGGTCGAAACTTTGTAGGGCCCAGACGATCGCCAGGCACTCTTTTTCCGTGACCGTGCAATTTGTCTCGGCTCTCGTGAGCGTACGGCTTGCGTATGCCACGACATATTCGGGGAATCCGGGTTTGCGCTGCGCCAGTACAGCGCCGAGGCCTACACCGCTGGCGTCTGTGTGCACCTCTGTTGGGGCCGTAGGGTCGTAGTGACGTAGTATGGGAGGTGAACGTCAACAAATGGCGGAGCTTGGCGAACGCGTTGTCGCACTCGGATGACCACGAATTAAGGGGCCCGTTATTTCCAAGCAGCTTCGTGAGTGGTGATATGATCGTCGCAAAGTTTCGTATGAATCGTCGAAAGTATGAGCACAGGCCTACGAAACTGCGCAGTTCTTTGACGGACGCAGGTTTGGGAAATTCGGCCACGGTCCGAAGCTTGGCCGGATCGGGAAGAATTCCGTCCTTGGACACGACGTAACCTAGGGGTTGTCAGTTGCCGGGCTGCAAACCGGCACTTCTTCAGATTTAGTTGGAGGCCGGCGTTGCTCACACGTCTGAAAACGTCTTTCAGACTTTGGAGATGCGTGGAGAAATCCGGAGGGAAAACAACGACGTCGTCCAGGTAACACAAGCACGTGTGCCATTTCAAGTTGCGCAGAACGGTGTCCATCATGCGCTCAAAGGTCGCGGCCGCATTACACAGACCAAACGGCATGACGTTGAACTCGTACAAGCCGTCGGGTGTGACAAAGGCTGTCTTCGGTCGAGCGTCGTCAGCCATGGGTACTTGCCAGTACTCCGAGCGCAAATCGAGAGAAGAAAAGAATTCGGCTCCGTGGAGGCTGTCAATCGCGTCGTCGATGCGCGGTAGTGGATAAACATCCTTGCGAGTGATCTTATTGAGCCGTCGGTAGTCCACGCAGAACCGCACACAACCATCCTTCTTCGCAACGAGAACAACAGGAGACGCCCATGGGCTGTCCGAGGGCCGAATTACGTCGCGTCGGAGCATATCGTCTACTTGCTCATTAATTACCCGACATTCGGCAGGCGACACGCGATATGGACGTTGCCGTAACGGTGGTTGGGCGCCAGTGTCGATGCGATGTCTAACAGCGGACGTCCGACCGAGAGAAGTTTGCCCGACATCGAAAGAAGATCGAAATTCTTGCAATAGGCCCAGAAGCTGGGAACGCTGGACCGACGTAAGGTTGTCAGCGATGGAGTTGACAAATACATCAGCAGATGACGGATCAGACGCGGAAACAGCACTGATGGCACGGGAACTGGGACAGTGCGAGTCACCGGGTACGTCCAGAACTTGTGCGTCGTCGACGGGTTCCACTCTGCCGAGACATTCCCCTCGAACCAACGTAACAATGTACGGGAATGGGTTGGTCACAAAAATAGCGGTGTTGCCCTGAGTTAATTGCACGGTGGCGAAAGGAACCAGCAACCCTTTCCTACTGCAACAGATGGTCAGATGGCGAAAGGAGTGCAACTGTGTCGGAGAGACCGGCGCAGTAGACTGACACAGCCGTTGACGAGCTTGGAGGCACTGTCGTATCGCCTTTGACGAGGATCTTGCTCAGTGCCGAGGGACTATCTAGTGCCGTCAAATGTGCGAACGTTGAGAGTTCAATTTCGGCGGAGGCACAATGAATGACGGCGTCTTAGCGGGACAGAAAGTCCCATCCCAGGATGACGTCGTGGGAACGTGCAGTATAGATGATGACCTCGACGACATATAGAGCGTCCTGAATGACGACGCGAGCTGTGCACAATGCTGTAGGATGAATACTCTGCGAACTAGCGGTACGGAGGGACATCCCAGAAAGTGGCGTCGTCACTTTCCGGAGTAAGCGGTAAACTTTTGCGTCCATAACGGATACGGCAGCTCCAGTATCGATAAGGGCAGATGCGCGAACACCGTCCACAAACACGTCGATGACATTCGATGGATTCCTCTGAGAGCTTTCACAGTTCGATAGCGTCGCAGCCCTTGCCTCGTGGACTGCGACGACTAGTTTTCCTGCTCTTGAGCGGCCGAACTTGGCCGCATGGGTGACAGGGATCGACGTCGTGGCGACGTGGACCTGCGAGGAGCTGGAGCTGGGCGAGACCTCGGTGGCATAGACGGGGCTGAGTCGTGAAAGGGACGGCTCAGCTGGGCAGCGGCAGGTGACGGGACAGGAGGCGGTTGCACCCGAAAGCAATAACGCGCAACGTGACCGGCGTAACCGCATGCAAAGCAGATGGGCCGGTTGTCGGGTGTGCGCCATCGGTTCGCCGGGGTAGGTCCCACCCATGTCGCAAGACCCGACGGACGGAACGGCTGCTGGAATGACTGCATGATGGGCGGAAGTCGAGGCCTAGGGCGGACGTCAGCATACGTAGCCGGCACACCCGCTTCGGAGGACGGAGGTCGAGCGGCGGCTTCGGCGTAAGTCAGAGGTGCGGCCGCCGGAAGGACTCGAGGCGGTCTGGCGACAACTTGAGCGTAACTCTGGGGCGCAGGAGCCGGAGGTTGTTGGTGGTACGCTGGCATGACCTCCGAAATTTCGGGTGGGCAAAGGCCAGGAGAGAGAACTGCCGTGCCATTTCCTCACGGATGAACGACTTGAGCTCTGGCAGCAATGCCGCCTGGTCAGAGGTGGCCACCAAGCCAGCAAGCTCTGCATCTCGCTACACCTTCAAAGCTTTTTTAGTGGATTGGTAGAGGCGCTGCCCACCCGCACCAACCGAATTTTATTCATCAACTGGCCAAAGGGGCTTTGCGGCTTGATATTTTTTCTTTTTTATCCATGCCTACACATTCGCGTTACAATAATATTTTGTAGACCTCAGTCTCGAGCCTAGTTTCGCGTTCTTGACCCCGCCCTCGGAATACTTGGATAGCAGTATGGACTAGGTCACAATTTTAACGCGACACAGTAGTAGCTTCAAGGCTGTCGATATGCTGCTTTGTCGAGGAAGGGAATCATCACACAAATGTTATTTTCAATAATCATTCACGGACAGTCGCGTGTTGGTCTGTGTGCCTTTAGCCCACCCACAGTGGCTGATCACCGTGCCCATGCTCGGACCGATGACATTGTCCGACTACGAATAAATGCATAATACTTTTGCTGCTGCCTTATTTCTGCCAGTTATTAAATGCGAAGCATGTCTTTGCGTACTGCAAGCACTTTGAGCGCTTCTATCTATCTATCTATCTATCTATCTATCTATCTATCTATCTATCTATCTATCTATCTATCTATCTATCTATCTATCTATCTATCTATCTATCTATCTATCTATCTATCTATCTATCCATCTATCTATCTATCTATCTATCTATCTATCTATCTATCTATCTATCTATCTATCTACGCGCCTACGTCTGAGTGCTCTCGTGATCACCTCGTTAACTTGGGGTCGACAAAAGTTAGTATGGGAGGGTAAGAGGACTTGACGAATATTTCTGGCTGGCTCTGACTTGAATAACGTGAAAATCCCGTCGCGTACGTCGTCAAACTAATTTCTCTAGACACGTATGGCTCATACCCGTAAATCACGGGCCGTGGTATGCGGCTATGAGGCGCAGGTGTTTGACAATTGATATGTACCCAGGAACGGCGAGGCCAAATATTGCTCGTTTAAATGCGAGAGCGTTAAGAAAAAACTGACATCGGCGACGTTGACCCGACGAATGCAAGGAATAGAAATAAGAGTCCTAGCAGGAATCGAACCCAAGCATTCTTGCGCGGCGATCAAGCCACGTCAGGTCTGGAAACTGCTTTGGAAAGAGACCCTGTGCCGGCGTAATACTGCTCAAACGTTAATTGTGGTTGCAGGGCTGGCTATTTGATTTTTGAAAAAAAAAAAACATTACATATGTACTCATATGATGGAGGAGTCATGTCGGGTAAACGTCAATTCTATACTTAAGCGCCATCCACTGTAGTTGGTTTAGGTAGCACTATCCAGGGCTACTATACTCGAAAGCACGAGCGCTACATTTCAACTTACCACTTCTGGTGTTGGTAATACTCATGTTTTTGTTGGCATCGTTACGCATCTGTAAAGAACTGGTTATATGAAACATGAGACCGTTCAACATATGTCTGTGAGTTCAACATTTGTGCGTATCTTTAGCGTCATTTCGTAACGTTTCGCTCAATAAAAAAAATGCAACCCAGTCACCTTACCGCCGCACGCTTCGCATAACGTCGATTCCCATGGTACGTGGGATCTGCCTAATTTTTTTTCTTATGGTTGTCTGTAAACTGCTTCGCATTGTGCAGTCCTTAGCTATTCCTTTCACAACGCTATTAAAACATTTCTTAGGGCCTTGCACAGATTAATATTAATCAGTTGTACCAGGGGTCTACATTTCTGTGCATTAATATAGCCAAGCTGACTAGAACTATTAGCGTTTTCCGCGCGGCTACGCAATCTACATTTCATCGTGCTAAAAACTCTTTCTAGCACGCAGTCGTTCCTGTTTTTATCAACGCACGTTTGCCTGAGTGAAAAAGTGTGAAGAGAAATGTCACTATTGCCTGCTGTGTCAACTTGGTGCTTGCGGTGGAAAATATGTTTAACAGAAGAGACACATTATGTAGTGTGTTCTATGAATAAATCTCTCATATACCCTCTGTGTGTCTTATATTCTGTATCCATGTCTTGCAATGTCTTCCTATATAAAAGAAAAATCCGCGAGACTTTCGCTAAGCCGCGGAATCATTGAAACAGCAGAACTGGACGATTCTGAAGACTAATCTGGTGGCTTCTACGTTGTTTCTAGGCCTTAACTAGGCAATGCGGTTTGATTACAGGTTGCTTCTAGGTCATGGCTAGGCTTCAGTTGGGTGATGCTAGGTTCTCTCAACGTTCATTCTCAGCGCACATAGGTTCGAGTTAAACCATAGACATTAACCAGTGGCGTAGGCAGGGGGGGGGGCGACCGGGCTACAGCAACCCCCCCCCCCCCGAAGTTTTTCTGGCCGGCGCCCTGCTGGCTGTATGCCTACGAAAAAAAGACGCGAACGTAAAACTCCACGTTTGAAAGAAGCGCAAATGAACGAGAGAGCGTGTTTATGGATCTTTGACACTAAAACTCCACAGTAGGACCACAAAAAATTGAACCAGGTGGCACTTCTCTTTTTTTTTCTTCTGGGGGGGTCACGCATGCTGACTGCTATCTTCTATTTTAGGGTCTTCGGAACACGCGCACAAAATGTTTCCTCCCCTTTGACTCCAGCCGCCCGACCTGCCATGACCATCCCGTTGTCTGAATCCTCTTGAGAAGAGCAGAAGTTATTCAACACATCCCCGTGACTCGCTCAAGAAAAAAATGGCATCTAACGCGCCTTTCACAGGCAAAGCAAATGTAAAGAAGAAAACGGGCCCAGGTCTTTACAATGTCTCTATTCGTTGCGCCGACAGCGATACAATAGCCCGGTTCTTCAGAAGAGCAGCGCGTCATGTTTCCCACAACCAGCATCCACCATCTGCAGCTCCGTACCTTGAGCTCGAGATCGAGCATGCCCAGAACAGCTAGTTGTCACGAACTGCCATTTTTGCGACCGGGCGTCACGCGCTTCCCCGCGCTGACCGGCGGGATCGCTTGACCATGAAAGGCTTCTCTTTTAAATCCGGGAAGTGCAGAAACGTTCTTCCGCCGACATTATATCCTTTGCACCTGTGCCGGCGATGGCAGCAGGCTCGTTGTGGGTCGCGATGTACCCCGAACCAGGTATAGACAGCAAGGCTGCTGAGAGCCAAGGAAACAGGCCATTCCCACGGAGAAAGCTACATGTGAGAGAGCCGCAAGTAATCGCCTGAAGAGGTTGTCACTCTCGCTCAGTTGAGAACCCTCCTGTCATTAAAAAGTAGCGTGGTCAATATATTAGGAAGGTGCAGTTGGTAACAATGAAACGCGTATGAGTGGACTCATGTCGAGGTCCCTATTTACCCACAAATAGAATCTGATGAAGAGGGAATTAAGCGTAGGATATCACCCTGCTAATCTATTGGCTTGTCCAACATGGAGCAGAAGCAGATCAACAAGTCTCCCTTTTTATCTTTTTAAAAGGTTTCAGGGTGGCTCTCTATCGGCGGGCCGCCTAAACTTAGCCGTTCATCTAGTTGAGACGCGTAAATAACGTCTGCAACGTAGGCATGGGAACTTCAACCTCAAGTTAGCTCAACCTGCCTGAGGTCACCTTCAAGCACTAGCTCCAGGAAACATCAGCATCGCAACTCCGCCGACATCGCAGTCGGGCCACTACTCTCTTGTGATTTTTCGCATCCGATCGTCGGGTATTCAATGCTTCCAGTCATCTCACGTAAGCCTTCATGTGTTTATACTTTCGAACTTTCACATCTTCGGCTACTGCTTAATCGATTCATGTCCGTGTTAACCTAGGTGCATCTGTTCATTCCATTGTTTGTTCATTCTTTGTTAATTGGAGGCTCATGCATTGGTGAGCCAAACAGCTTGTGCTAAAGAATGCAGCAGCAGAGAATGACCCTCGCCACCTAAACAAAAAGCGCGGGTCTTCAAAGAGGCTCTCCCCTTTCTGAAGGCGGTGCCGAAGAGAAAGGAACTGTCCCCTCGTGATTGGGCAGCATTGTTATGAGGTGGTGTTCCTAACCAATGTAGTGTTGGCCCTAACCTTGGAATCTAGGGAACGGCAGGTCAATAAAAAGGTGAGCCATCGCTGAACAAGTGTGTTCTCGAGTTGACCATAACGGCAATAACGGCCAAATGCCTCAAGTTCAGAAGCGGCTCTCCGACTTCCGGGGAAGCTCATCCTCGAAGCGCAAACATACCAGCGAGGACTTGAATGGTAAGTACTTTTCTTCATTCATTTTATGTGAACTCATGTCTTGCGACGATGGAGTCAGGTTACAATGCGCCCGAGCTGAACTATGCGTGTCATATGTGAATTTTCTCATGTTTAAATGATCACTTCATGCAGTTGACAAAAAAAGTCATTGTGTATAAGTCAAGTATTGCTCCCTTCGTCAGGAAATGTATAATTGCTGGCACACCTTGTATACAACATTCAAGATGAATGCGTTTTATTATAACGCAAGAAGTTGGTGAAAAACGGTCGTAATAATACTCAGATCCGGTATATATCTGAAACTGCTTGGAATCACAGTCGCATAAGTGTCTCCACCCATCCTGGAAATCTACGGGAGACGGCAGTTGAAAAAAGAGCCCATAATGTAGCGAATAGGTAGCCTTGGATGAGGAGACCATCTTTACAATATATATGAAACGCCTTTAGGCTTACCGGTGCGCTAAGTAGGGAAGGGTCTTTCACAGTTTATCAGTAAAGCCACAGCATACATAAAGAGTTTCAGAAAAAAATATTTGTGCCATTGCGGCAAATTTAGTTAAGGCATTTAAAAGCTCTTTTTCGTCAAGTAGCTGTCCACTACAAGAGAGTGTGCGACTTTTTCTTGCCGCAACTATTCTTAACGCGTTTCATGTCAATGATCACTGCACATCATTTTAAAATTATGATTATGCGAGTACCATGTGCAAGTGAATGACGCTTGCACTGATGCGAGGAAAGGAATGTGTTATTGAAATGCACTTTTTTTCAACGCTTATTTCCCATTCATGGAAGATAATTGTGCGTGAAAGTTTCGTTCTTTTGAGGATCAGTCCGACTTGAGAAATTATTGTCGGAAATATGCCACAGACGACGTGCCTTCTTATGTGCACCAGCGTTTCTTAACTCCAATCATATCGAGACTTTGTTCATAAACTGCTCAGAGCATGCTCAAACGCCGTCTTTGCATTCCTACGTTTTATTATTTTGTATTTTTATATGACATATAACGGTCAATATCGCAATCACTTGATCTACCTTATTCAGGAACGCCTCCTAGAACTGAAGGGACGCCTGCTGGAACTGAAGAAAATACCAGCAACAACACAGATACAGGACGGCACACGCCTTCAAGACCATACGGTTGATCAAGGTATACCTGTACTATATTATTTACCAGGTATACCCTTTACTGAAACTATTTCAGAACATGGAAGAAATCAGTACCGTATTCTGGACATTAGGCTTTACCAAAGTGCGAGCAAAATTGACGATGCTGTCAAGTACCAGCTCCTCGTATCCCCCCCTGGCGCCCGATAGAACCTACCAGTTGTACTGCTTCAAAGACTCAAAATAGAAGCGGGAGTTTCAGCTGTCCTGGCTCGACAAATACCCATGGCTGAGCTATTCCGCGGTGTGTCAGGGTACATTTTTCCGTGTTTGTGTAATATCTTGCAGCCCTGAACTTGGCAAAGGTCAAATTACTTCCGCTGGTGCACGCGTGTCCAGACCTTGCCGGACTGGAAGCACGCACTTGAAATATTTGATGCTCACCAGAGGACTGGTTACCATCGGGAAAGCCAACTGGCAGCTGACTTATACAAAAAAGCATTCTGTAGTGGTGCGCGCACTGTGCTTGACCAGATCAACAGCGGTAGAGTGTTGCAGATAAATGAAAACAGAAAGCGTATGGCCCCTATAGTCGATACCATAATTTTTTGTGCAAGACAACGCCTGTCTCTCCATGGCCACAATGACAGTGGGCCATTAGATCTCGGCAGAATTCCATCAGAGAATGAAGGAAACTTCGGAGCATTCCCACGTTTGCGGAGTGGCTGTGGTGACAGCTGCCTTAAGGAACATATTGAAAACTGCTCCGGCAATGCCTCATACTTAATAAGCCGGACAGTTCAGAATGAGATCATCGAAATCTGCGGCGTTGTCATAACAGAGAACCTCGTCGCAAGAATTAACAATGCAGGTTGCTTTTCTGTCCTCGTCGATGAGACAAAAGATGTCCCTGGGATTGAACAGCTTACAATATGTGCCCGCTACTTCGACAAATAAAGCAGCCAGATTGAAGAAGTGTTTTTGGGTTTTGTTCCCGTAGATGACGAAAGCGTCCGCAACCTTGCAGCGGAAATCATAAATTTTCTGATGGACATTGTGATTGACATGAGCAACCTTCGCAGGGCAGCGCCAGTTCGATGGCTGTAAAAACGAACGGTGTGCAAGCTGCAGTTCGCGAGAAGTGTCGCGAAATGAGAATCCGAGCACCGGTCGCAACCCTCGAGGAAACCCCAACAACTCCACGCGACATCCTCAAAAACCAAAAAAGAGAACGACAGAAATACAGCCGTCCCCATCCGGATCTTACCGGAGAACAAGCGCGAGATTGGCGTCGAGTACAAACGAACACGTACCCTCACTTACAAAGAAACCACCACATAAATCCCACAGTATACGCGCGCAGCTGTCCGTGGTGTGGAGAACTCGCCCACATTGCGTGGGAATGGGAATCGCGGCCCCAAAACATCAATTCTCCCCCTTTTAGGGACAACATTTCGAACGAGGCACTGGGAGGCGTGGCTTGCTAGCAAGGATCGCGAGAGCCAGCTGGCTCTGCTCGACCAAGCCCAGCGAGCCGCAAAGGCCAGTGGATCCCTGGACTGAGGACCCCACCCATTTGCCCAGCAACCTTTTGGCAAATAAAACGTTTTTCATCATCATCCGAATGCGCTGTACGCGCCCTGTGCCAGCCACAGTTTAAACCTAGTGCTTTGCGCTGCCTGTTCTGTCGCTGACATTAGAAACTGCTTCGGCACAATAAATGAGACTGCGAATTTTTTTCGAAAGCCCGCAAGCCAATCAAAAGTGCTGAGTGAAACAATTGCTGAAATGCGTTCCGAGTCTAGGCGCAAGCGGCTTCTCGCCTTGTGCGAGACCAGGGCTGGGCAGGGATTCTGAGAAAAGTATTCCGGAACACAGATATCGAAATACACGTGCTGGAAGCCTAAAATACGGATACTGAGATACATTTGTCAAAGACGTAACGGGATATTTCGAAGATACTCTAATGAAAAGGAGAAAAAAGTATTTCGGAATACAAATGCAGGAATACAGACACAAGAATACATATACCTAAATATTTGGAAGTTACGTGGACGCTGATGTTCCGCAAGTACACTTGATAAGTGTAGCATACTGTTGTGAATGATGTTGCAGTGGATTAAAAATGCAAGTCTACCATATCGCTCGGATCACTAATGAACGCCAGTGAATTAAAAAAAAGTATACCTTTATTGATACACATTATCTGTTTCGCTCAGAAAGGTTTTTGGGATATTCAGTAGCATTAGTTTCTCAAACAGGGTATCTTCTAGACTGCGCCGGTTACGCTTCAACACAAGACTCATGAAGTAGAAAAGTATGTCTACCATTGTAGCTCGTATTATAACTAATGAATACCAAAATGCCACCCCCCCGAAATATTGGGGGGGTGCTCCAGCGGCATTGAAATAGATCTACGTTCGTCAGCACTGCCTCCTCGATTCCGCCGTCAGCCCCGTCGGACATTTTACCACATGGGCCATTCTGTACGTGATGGGAACCCTTCGCCGATCTCCATGTGTCGCCATGTGCACCGCCGATCTCCATGTGCACAGAAACGTCTTCCGTTCTCGCTTCGAAACACATCAACTCAATTGTGACAAAAAAGTAGCGAGATACCTCTGTCTGGCAAATGTATCTGGATACAGAAATACAGATACTGAAAAGTATCTCTAAGATACTATCGCGATACTTCTGTATCGCGATACTGCCCTAGCCCTGTGCGAGACCCGCTAGGTTGAGAAACATGACGCGCTTCTTTATTTTGTTTGCCTGTTTGACCCCGTCATTTCAGCGCTTACTGAAGTTAAATCAACGGGGAGCCCCGAGAACGCAGCCCAGGCAAACAACCTGCTCTGTGTTCTGCTGCCACCATTATTCATTGCAAGCCTCCATGTCGCAGAGCGTGCTGGAAGTGACTCTGCCTTTATCGAGAAAACTTCAGGCAAAGAACGCGGACAAGTACTCGGCCATTGAGCGCATCGATGTTGTGCACCGCACTTCCGATAATTATAGAACGAACTCCGAAGCGCTCTTTGGGAATGTATTATCCAAGGCTGAGGAATGTGGAGACCAACACAACGTAGAGATAGCAAAGCCACTAACAAGCAGCAGACAGCAACATCGCGGAAATGCTCCTGCAGAAAGTGCAGAACAATATTTTTCGTAAATCCGTGTACATACCTTTCATTGATTTTATACTGTCTCAGCTAGATCAGCATTTTCAGAGGCACAGGTCGATGATTGAAAGCTTTCCTGTATTGATCCCGGCATTAATTGCACCATCACATGATGTCCACCTCAAGCAAGCAAAGGAACTAATGCTTGCGTTCGCTGACGATCTGGATGAAATTGCGCCTGTGGGTCAATTTGAGCTCTGGTGGACGAAGTGGGAGGCAACAGCACCAAACCTGCGCGCCAGAACCGGGCTTTCCTATTGAAAAACCCAGTGGCACTGTCCTAGCGCCATACCTGACTATTGGACCAGTGTGGCGCTGGATACTGGGACGCTGGCACGCTGCACGCTTTACGCTGGTGCGCCGCACACTGGTACACTCGTTATGGGCCCCAATCGGGCCTTTTAATTGTTTTCAACAAATTTGGTCATGCCCACATCGTAAGTAACGCTGACACACGAGCTCTGCGACAAAAAAAAAAAAAGAAAACAAGAAAGCGCGCGAGTCGAACCCACCACCTCGACGCACTACAAATCCTAAGAATGACACGCCGCCCGCTACGCCACACTTGAAAGACCAGGTATGGGGTATCTTTTCTTTATGTTATAACTAACTCGCCTAACCAATGTGTTTTTTTTTTTGCTCGTTTACAAACTCAGATTTTAGTCTCTTCGTGCTCGCGCCAACCTAAGAGGAGATTGTTTGTTTGTTTGTTATGGGCTGCCTTGGATCAGAACATCTCTCTGGCACGTTTTGCCGCAAAACTTAGTGTAATCGCAGATGTGTAGCTGCAATGGCACTGTCTCGCTAAGCGGTTAGTCATACCTATGTAAAAAATATCGTGCATCTGAACTGCTCACTGAACACTGTAGTTACCGTCATCCGTTTGGAAATATTTTCTGTCCTGCTTGTATACGTTCCGCGTACTACAGCCGCAGTATTTCACTCTAGCCGGCTTAGGGCCGTACTTCGTGAGACACGGTCGCTGTGAAGATCGTTCATATTCAATTACGAAGTGTTTTATAGCCGTTAAAATGTAGTTTCCATGATAACTGACCCAAGCGAGGTCATATTTGCACCTTCGACTGCGCTAATCAGAAGCCAAAAGCGCCTATAATGGGTGTTGCCGCGGCTAAGTGCTGCCGATGACTTGCGGCGTCCTGCGGTACGAGCCGGAACGACTGACTGCTAGAGTAGGTTGATCTCGATTATCAGACTAATACTATTGTCATACTATGTTGCGAATGATCAGTCCTTTTGATGCGGTTTATAAACTACACTGAATACACTCGATCACACTTCAGGAAAAGCGCACGCGCGCGCGCTCGACAGATGATTGCTTTAGCGTACACGCACATCCGCTGGCTAACTAAAACTAAAGCTATATATGTGTAGCACACTGAATAGAATAAATTTTGAAAATATTCGGTAAATTTTCCGCTCGACAACTCGCGATCCAATATGAAGTTTTATGGAAAGTCTACCGAGCGCGCCTATAGTTTCTTCCAGTGTGCCGCCAGCGTTCCCAATGTGCGGACACTGCGAACACTGGCGAGCCCTAGGCCAAGGCTGGGAGCGTAGTGAGTGGGCGACAGCGTTAAGCATGTGCCTAGTTGGTGAGGCCCTAAATGTGTTTGGTAGGATGCCAGCTAGCGAGTCCATGGACTACGACAAAGTCAAGAGGGCTCTCCTACAAAGATTTAGACTCAATGCAGAGGGTTTTCGTGAGAAATTTCGCAGTGCGAAACCCGAGGATTCGGAGACTGCTAAGCAGTTTTCGTGTCGCTTGGAGAACTATTTCGACAGATGGTTGGATATGTCGAACACAGGAAAAAGCTTTGAAGAAGTACGCGACAAGATGGTCACAGAACAGTTTTTGGGCTTGTTGTGGTCCAAAACTAGTTATCTTTCTGAAAGAAAGAAAATTGAATGGCTTACACGAGTTTGCCGAGGTTGCAGATCAATTTTTAGAAGCTCAAGGGCTCAGCAACTTCAGTAAAGTGAAAGGGGAGGAAGAAACGATGAACGAGCTAAAGCAAACAGTACCAAAAGCTTACGGTGGTGTGTTTAAAGCTCCCATAAGATGTTTCCTTTGCGACAAAGTCGGGCACCACGCAGCTGATTGGAGTAGTGGCTCAACCCGAGAGAGGCATATCAGGTGTGAATGTTGTAAACGGATAGGGGCACACAGAGGAAGAATGCCGATATCGACTGCAGGATAGGGTGGGGTGTGTTGCTGATTTGTACACATCAGCTGATGTTCCAAATCTGAAGGAAGAAGGAACGCTACGGCAGAGTAATGCCGTATACGGAACGTCTGATGGGGAAAGTAGCAATGCCGGATGTTGTCGGACGAATAGGGTATCGGCATAATTTGGTCTTCAGAGACAGCGGGGCGAACACAGTTCTGGTTCCGAGAAGTCGCGTGAAAGATGAGCAACTGCCAGGATCCTTTGCCAATTTTTTGTTTCGGATCTCACGAATTTCTGTTCCGCGGGAAGAATGGATTTGGTGAAGATTTTGGAGCTTGCACTAAAGCTTGGTCTGTCGGGGAAAGAAGCGATAAGTTTTTATGATCGCGAGGAGAAGAGGCGGAGGGATGAGAGAGCGCAGGCACGCGAGGAGAGGCGCGAGGAGTTACGCGAAATAAGGGGGGATTGAACGTGAGAAGGAGTTTATTTTGTGGAAACAACGGACTTCGGAGGGAGATTGTGAGAAGAGCACAGTTAATAGGGGCTCTATAGTAGAGACGGAACCTCCTAGATTGACGCAAGTCGGTCCTGGAAAGTGGACGGCTCATTTTCATGACAGAAGTGACGGCCTAGATGCATACTCGCACTGGCCTGAGCAGATGCCCTTAAGGCATCTGCTCAGGCCAGTGCGAGAGCACTTCACTGAAAGGAGCAGGTCTTCAACAGAAAAGCCCAGGGCGATTGCAAAAGACTGTACTAATGTAGAGAGTGAGATCCATTGGCTTGGCTGAGACGCATGGTGTTGTTAAGCCAAAGCAAAGACGGAAGAAAACAACCCCGAAAGTTAAGCACAGATACCCGGCTGCTAAGAGAGTTGTGCAAAAGGTCAGCAGTGGATTAGTTGTCAGGAAGCATCCTAGAAGAGTAGTGTGGATGAGGCATTCCGTGATTGTTAAGAACAGAAATAAAGCCAGCGTTTGTACTGATCGTTCGCAAAGGCGCGCAGTAAGCAAACACTTGAGAAAGTCACAAAAGACGCGCACGACGCGCAATGTGAAATCTGATTGCATGCAGTGGGTTGGGTAGTGTTCCCGAAACTGTCAAAGAACATGGACAGTTATGGTGGTTATACGAATAAGCGTTTCGTAGGGACAATGGTGGCGATGGTGTGTCAGTGATATGCTTTGGGTACATCGGAGACAATGGTGGAACTGGAGGAAGGGTTCGGTGGTGCTTTTAGGGTGAGCATGAGAATGAAAGTGGTAAACGTCGGTCTGGGGCTCGTCTGAAGACATCGGAGGCTGTGAGCAGTTTTCTTCTGGAGAAAACTCTTTAAGAAAGGGGTCATTGTCACATATAGGAGGCGACAAGAAAAATTCGGTAAAAGATGTAGAATACGCCAAGCCGGACAAAAAGAATAGAGGAGAATGAAAGCGAAGTTGAAGGTATAAAAATGAAGGTGACGTCGACATAGGGGCCCTGGGTGTTCGATCGTGAGCGCGTGAGCTGGGCACGAGCGTAGCCGGCTTTGTGTTCCGGGCGCTCCGGCTCTCTCACGTTCTATGGCATCACACTTAAAATCCGGCTGTCCCAGGAACCGCTTCGGAAGGCAATCACGAGAACCAGCATTGGCCAGGGAGCGTCATCGGCTTGTATTCCGAACGCACCGACCTACGGCACCGCACGGTAGGTGTCGTCTGAGCCAGTTCTGTTCCAGGGAGACGCTGGCCAGCGCAAGTACCTGCGATGCGCAGGTCACTGAACTCCAAGTTTCTCAGCATCTACGACAACGCCAGTTCGCTTTCCTCACCAGTGAAGGACGTCGCCACCGACTCAGACGCCGAAGTCCACACCAGTGCTCCACGCATCGCCTCGCCTCATCAAGCATCGTCACAGAACGTTGTGTGTTGTGAAAGCGACGGACGCTTTCACCGACGCGATCCCCCACCCGACTCCGTACCGGAATCGATTGGGGAATGGTCAGAATACATAATTTCAGTGCACAAACAAACTTCTAAACGCATCGCCAGAACAGCAGAGAAGCCAGTAGTGGACAGGCACCTGCTCCACTTGTGGGAGAGCAGGCGCCGTTTACTAAAAGGTGGAAAAACCAGCGACTCAGCACGAACCCTCTCCGCAGAATCGCTGCTTTAGCAGAGGAGGCGAATCAATACGCTAGGAAAATTGCAACTGAGAGATGGATCCAGTTCTGCAGCTCGCTACAGGACACTCTGAGCACTGCGAAAACTTGGGCCATCCTAAGGAACATGCTCAACCCGGGCAAATCAAAATCGGCCACGAGCAGAACACTACAAAGAATCACGCATGAGTTCCCGGGTACGGATGAGGCATTGATTCATGCACTTAAGGACAGATACATAGGAGAGAATACCGATAGCTCCAGTATTCAGATGAACTACACGGGTGCAAAAAACGAGAAACTCGACGCCCCAATCACCAAGGAAGAGGTATTTGCGGCCGCCCAGGCAGCCAAGAGAAATACTGCCGCGGGTGCAGATCAAATTACAAATGCAATGATACGGAACCTCAGCGATAAGGTCATAGAGGCATTGACAAACCAGTTTAATGACAACTATTGGCTCAAAGGGAGAATACCTGATGAATGGAAAGTAGCTCAAATTATTACGATACCGGAACCCGGGAAGAAGCCATCCCTACAGGCACTCAGACCCATTTCTTTGACGTCATGCATGGGGAAGCTTTTTCAACGGGTTATTCACAATCGGCTCCAAAACTTTATAGAGGACAACGGCCTTTTCCCAGCCACTATGCTGGGTTTCCGCAGTGGCCCTTCCACTCAAGACGCGTTCCTCTTATTACAAGAGGAGGTTCTGAGCTCCATACCCAAGGGAGGAGAACATCTAATACTCGCCCTTGATCTAAAAGGAGTATTTGACAATATCTCCCATACGCCCATCCTATCAGAATTAAACAACATCGGGTGTTTGGTAAACACCTACAATTACATAAAGGCTTTCCCTCACAGCAAGGCGAGCTACAATAAGCGTGACGCAAGTCACGTCGGAACCTTTTCAGATGTTAAAAAAAAGGTACCCCTCTAAGAGCCATCATCTCTCCCCTGCTCTTTAATATCGCCATGATAGGACCCACGCGAGCCCTGGATGATGTACCGCAGTTGAGATACACCCTATATGCGGATGATATCACCCTATGGGCAACGCGTGGATCTCTGGCTAGCAAAGAGCAGACACTTCAACAAGCTGCAACAGCAGTTGAAAATTTCGCCAAGGCCAGCGGGCCTAGCTGTGCCCCAGACAAATCTGAAATTATAAGGGTACATGGAAGAAGATACAAAAAGTAATGGAAACATCGGTATACACATTGAAGGCGTCAAAATTCATGAGGTAACCGTCGCACGAATTTTGGGTTACTGGGTTCAGAGTAATGGCAGAGCAAACCACACAATAAACCTATTAAAATCAGCTACGAAACAAGTTGCGCGAATGATACAGCGAATAACATACCACAAAAAGGGAATGAGGGAAGGAGACACAATTATATTAGTACAGGCACTCGTACTGAGTAAGATAACGTACAGTCTACCTTTCCACGCGCTAAATCAATCTGAAGAAGAAAACATCGAGTCTATAATCAGGGGTGCCTAAAAAGTGGCCCTAGGGCTACCGGTAAGCACTACGAACTCAAACGTTATTAGAACTGGGTATATATAACACATACCCTGAGCTAAAGACAGCGGTACTGATCGCGCAGAGAAATCGTCTAAGTCAGACGAAAGCGGGAAGAGAGATACTCGCTAGGGTGGCCTTCCCACCGTACTCCCAGAACCTGGACGAGGTTCTTGTAGAAATTCCCGGATCACGTCCGCAGCAAGATCTCGATCGCTCCCCTGCCCAAGAACATGGACGTCAAAACAAACAAAAAAGCGCAGAGAGGAGAGAGTGCGATGGCTCCGAAAAACATTAAAAAACAAAACAAATGTTTTGTATATGGACGCATCCAGGTACAATTTTAAACGGTCCGCTGCAACAGTAATTAGCAGCGACAACAGCATGGTGACATGTGCATCGCTGTACACGTCCTCGATCACCAAGGCGGAATGCTTTGCCATTGCCCTTGCGATCAAAGAGCAAGAACGGAGGGAGGAACCACAGACGATTATCATCTCCGACTAGCAGGAAGCGTGCCGTTTCTTTTTAAAAGGCCGCCTCCCGATAACTATAAGTAAATTCCTTGGCGAGACATTGATAAACAAATACAGGCTGATCTGGTGTCCAGGACACACAGGCCTGGAGGGAAATGAGAGGGCCGACGCTCTTGCTCGAGGGCTCACGAACCGAGCAGAGCCTCGTCCGCACTTTCAATCCTTCCAAACAATTCAGGAGGAAACTAGCGAGGAGGAGAACGACCCATTCAGAATGGCCCCTCGCGAAATTCTTGCTCACCAGCGAGGCGCGCGACAAAAATATAGCAACCCCCACAAGTCATTGGAAGGGGAGGACGCGATTGACCTCCGCAGGATTCAAACGGGGGTCTTTCCCAACTTGCAAAGATTGAATAAAATTTTTCCAACGCTGTATGGGCACGCCTGTCCGTGGTGTAGCGGCTCGCCTTCGCTATCTCACATATCGTGGGGATGCCTAAACCGACCACCAAATTTAGATACCTTTTTAGGTCAATACAGGCTCTCTAATACTTTCGAGCAATGGGAGGCACAGCTCGCCAGCTCTGACCCAGAAGTACAACTTGCGCTTCTGGGTCACGTCAGGCAGGCGGCAGTAGCCAGGGGGAGCCCTGGACTTGGGGCCCCACCCATCGAGCTCATGACCCCTTGTCCCAAACCCTTAATAAAGTTCTTCTTCTTCTATTTCCTTTAATTATAGTTTGTTTGATGACTTAGTTTAGAGATTGTTTTATTTAGTTAGTATGCCAGTTTTTATATGTTTATATTTATTCTAGGGATAATGTGTGTTTTCCTTTAGTGTACAATTAAACGTGTGGTTGTTTAAGGATCTCGCCTCATCTATTTTCACTGGCCGACCGATGTCCGGAGATCCGTGACACAGACACTGTACAGTGTGTCGCAGTGGCTTCCAGCGCGCTGTAGTACACTGGGACACACTTGTACAGCGTTTCCAGTGCCACCCAGCGCGCTGAAACGCACTAGGAGACACTGGAAACGCTCTTTTTTTCGATAGGGTTGATTCCCTTCTTCACTGCGACAGCACTTTCTACCCCGCCATTCATAAGTTGATGAAAATATTGGTAACACTCCCTCTAACCACCGCCACAGCAGAAAGATCGTTCTCCAGTTTAAGGAGGCTAAAAAACTACCTGCGCTGTACAGTGTCCGAACAGCGGCTGGTCGGTCTAGCGCTCTTCTACTCTCACAGGGATGTTACCATTAGCCACAATGATGTTATCGATCGCTTGGCGAAGACTCCCCGTCGCTTGGGCTTTGTTCTTTAGGTTATCATTGGTGCTAGCTCGCTTACTCTCGAATCATGACATAAATGAAACGAACTGTCACACTTAATCCAATTTCTAATTGTAGGATCTTGTGTACTGATGTATGTTGTGCTGATTGTAAATCTTTGTGTTCACATGTTCCGTTAACTTCTTTACTTATATTACGCATTTTAGATGTTGTGCTGTTATACGAGTGTCTGTTTATCAGAAGTTGTCGTTACCTCTAATAAAAAGCCTATCATTTGCTTGCGCAAAACCTTTCAATGACATCATTTGCCGTTAGTTTCTTTTACAAATGTTTTGCGTTTTTTCGTCAGGAATAACATATATTTTCCTCCACTCTTTCCTTTACTAGCGGTTTGAATTGCCAAGTATCATGTTTTTTCCCCCTCAGTTGTCTGTGTTAATGAACAGCTTTTGTACCCAGTTTATGTACGTGTATGTCGTGTTCTTCGTTGCGCATAACTCCATATTGTATTTCTATTTTCATTCATTTTCCGAAACTGATTTGTTATCATTACTTTCTCCCCTCACTAACTTGGCTCCAAGGCCCTCAAGAACGTCATGAATGCTTGAAATATGACTTTCCAGTTATTTTTTGTGTATGATCTTCTGTTTTAAAACGTTTACATAATATCAAGCTATTCTGATTGCATTGATTAGCTGACATTTCATGTAATGTGTGAGAAAAAAGAAAATGTTTCAGTTATTGTTTTAAAACGTGCAGAAAATAACCGTACATTGTATAGGGGCTCTCACTAACCCTCTCTTGCATAATTGTGCTGTTCGTGCGAGTGTTTTACGTTGGCAGTAGCGCGATATTATTATTTGTACGATAGAACTGCTTGTACGCATCTTCCCTTGAATGCATTTTTAAAGGTGAAACCAGTGCTATGCATCAGGTACCTGCAGATTTGTGTTCACAGCGCCCACTGCGACCTATTCGCCTTACGTTGGTTGCTCATGTAGGGACTTACAGAGCAGTCGCATGCACGAAACGTATATTTTGTTTATTGCTTTTGAAATATAAACAGTCTTACAAAGAAGCGTTCTTACAGTATAAGTCATTTTCTTGTTGGTAGCATACACTACCATATTAATGTGCACGTTTTAGGAAGCAAGCGACCGCATTGAAAAGTAGTCGCGAAACGTAATGCCTGCACAAGATGTCTGTGCATGCATGACGTTCGCGATTTGCACGATGCGGAATTGCAATTTTAGTCTAGTTTAACAGTCAGCCGGAAACTATGTAACCATAATAACAGACGCCGAAACAAAGAGAGAAAACAAAAAAGTTCTTGAAATCAACCGGGTAGGCCTATTCGACTTGAAGGACGGGAATTGCAATTCGCACCTCGTGAGTTAGCAGCGGATGGATGATCGTCGCTGTCACTCTTATCGCTTTCACAGCCAGTGAAAAATCCTCGTCGTCGAGATGGTTTCTTTCGACATCACTGCCGAGAGCAATCTGAAGCATTTCCTCCACCGAACGGCTTCCAGCATTCCGTGTCACCATGTTCACAATTAGACAGACGTCAGGGCGTGGACAACATTTGGTTCCTAAACCGGTCAACAAGCAAATCGCATGCAGTGTGATGCCCCCTATCACCAACGCACAAAAGTAGGCGGCGCAACACTCAAGGCAACATAGGCGAAAGACGGCGTTCAGAGTGCTAGCTCTACAGAAGATCGTGGTTCGCTCTTCGGCTGTCGGGGAGCGAGTGCATCCTCGAATGACGGAAACGTTATTCGCACGATTCATTGCAGCACGTTTCTGGCAAGAGAAAATATTTATAGTTTGAGATTATTCAGTTATAGAAGAGCACATCGCAATCCTGCGCGGCTTCCCGCGTACAATGTTATGGGATTCATGCACTACAAAAACACTGACCAATGCTATATGCAAGTAAAACACGGTGAGTTTCAGCAAAAAATGTCAGACAATAACGTTTAACTAACCAAAGTGGCTACAGAAAGCCTCGCAAAGCTGATATGTGTACGCTTTGGGCGATCATTGAGAGCACCAGTAGCCACGTATTTTCACGAAAACTTCGCGTCTCGCGAAAACGAGTGTGATTTATCCTGTCGCGGAGGGCCTGATTTGTTCACTGATGCAAGAAACATGCAATGTGGTAACGTTCGTTTCTTGCAAACGCGTTAGCACTGAGGACAGCACATTTCGAAGTGAGGGACTGCGTAGTGCTGCCATTTTGTCGTCTATTAACCCTCCGCTAGAAGATGCTCCTGAGATCCGCGTGGCGGCGCGACAGTCTGCGAATATCGTAGCAAGGGGTGGGAAAAGAACGTGAGCGTGGATGCGAGGGATATTGGTGTTACGAGGAGGGGAATGCAGAGGGAGGGCAATGTAGAAAGATGAACGAAAAAAGGTGGAAGAAAGATTGATTATTGATTGATTAATGGGTTTTTTTCATAATCATATCGTGGTTGAAACCACGATATGATTATGAAAGACGCCGTAGTGGAGGGCTCCGGAAATTTCGAGCACCTAAGTCTAACTATACGGGCCTCGAGTATTTTCACCACCATCGAAAATGAGGCCGCCACGGCCGGCATTCAATCGCGCGATCTGCGCGATCGAATCCCGCGATCGAATCCCACTCATTCTGGGAGTCGGTGTCATGCGAAGCGGTAGGCAAGTGGTGGCCTATATAGCATTTTTTATGACTTTGAGACAAGCGTTGCGAGCTGGACTGACTTCTTTGTGCATTTCGACTAGTTATGTTTAGCGCGTGGGCAGGTCCATAGAGAGGAATATTTTTCGGAGGGTGAGGAACCGCTGGTTGAAGGTCTTAACTTTTTTACCAATGTGACTATTTCAGGTAGCAACAGGTGGCAGAGGCTCATAGGACCCCCCCTCCCCCCCCTCCCCCCCCCACCCACCCACCCTCTCTGTCCCTCTGGCGACAGTATTGATCGTCGGATTAGAAGGCACGCCGACTTCAATAACGCAAAAAGGTATCCAATCATACGACGCAACGACGGAACTCACGTTGGAGCAGAGATGTCAGTTTTATCCAAATGAAGTGTACTTTACTGCACGATGATGTGTATATAATAAGAAACGGTTCCCGTCGTATTCCTCCTCGTTGGGCAAAGCAGCAATCCACTACTTGGCGTTTGTTACAGACACGCACTTTCCCCTGTCCTTCACTGTACAGCCGTATTACCCTGCCGTTCACACACCACAATGTAAGGCGTGTAGTGCACCTCACGCCGAGCTCGACCATATCATATGGGCCTGTCCCGCAGCTACTAACACAATAAAACATAGCACAGCGGGTGGCAATGCTGCACAGCACGTGCCCGAAATAGCAGCTCTTCGCTGTCCGGCTGGCCGAAGATGCCGCCAGGATTCGAGGCCTGGCCGCCGCCTGAGGAAGGGGGGTTTCGCAGGGGCCCTTCTCCCTGCCACCCGCCACCTTTGACCCCAGCACGGACACTTCAATAGTTTCTTTCTCTCTCTCTCTCCTCGTTGGCAGACGATTAAGCCATAGGACTTAATATGTAATATTCCTTACATTGTTGCAAAAGCCGACAGCGAACACTGCAACCACAGCTAAAATTGCCGCGGTATGCAGCCATTATAGGGTCGCATTCATAAGCAGTTTGAAGCACTGGCGTTGCTCTACACTATTAAAAGTGTCCGTGAAATCAACAAAGTCTACGTAATCTTGAAGGATGCCTGTTTGTTTATTGAAATATACAAGTAACTGCCCTAAATACGAAAAAACATGTCCCTTTTTTTGAGGTACAGAAAGTGTCTCCGTGTTTAATGGGCCACTTGCAAAAGGTGTAAAAGGTGGCTTCCCTCTCTAATTAATGTTTTAATTAAGTTCTAATTAATGTGGTGGCTTCCCCTTCAAGTTATTTTCTAACCAGAGGTCTCTGGTTACCAGGCTACCTTTTCAGACAAAGTTCTTTGATGGAAAGCGTGGGCAGCGTGTATAGCTCTATGTATATATAGTAATTTTTCCGCGTGCCTTTAATGGTTTTTCATAAGTGCGGAGAACACTTTAGAGGCCCGAGCTGTCGTTATGGCATCCTGTCGTCGTCTCGTGTAGCTTGGCGTCACGCAGGCAAAACTATGTATACCATAGCCATGTATAGTATAGCCATGTGTAGCAAGGAGGTGAGAGAGGGAAGTGAGGTTGAGGAGGAGTGATGTGAGGGAGAGGAGGAAATGTACTGTCCTCGTATGCTGCGATCTCATGTCGCTTGGCATTATCAATACAAAATTGTGTATAGCATAGCCATGTATAAAAAGCGTGCGGGAAAAGAATGTGAGGATAAGAGTGAATTATGAGAGGATGATAATGAAGGCAAGAAAAAGCGGTGAGAGTAAAGCATAACACAGCCATGTATGTCGTCCCACAGCCATGTATAGTGTGGTATAGAAAAGGTACGGTAAAGGGGAGCGAAGGTGAGGAGTGATGCTAGGGTGAGGAAGATGGGAATGAGAAGGGCGAGAGGGTAAAGCATAACACAGCCAGCGTTGTATAGCATAGTCGTATGTTGTATAGTATAGCAAAGGGTAGGAGGAGAAGCAAGGGCGAGGGGAGGGAAAGGACGAGGGGTAGATCATAGCATAGCCGTGTGTAGTACAGTATAGCAAGGGAAGGAGAATGGAAGTGATGGTGAGGAGGAGGGAAAGGAGGAAGGAAGGAAGGGGTAAAGCACAGCATAGCCATGTGTGTCGTCACGCAGGCACAATACATGTCAAGCGTAGTAAAGTAGAGAAAGGGTACGGGAAAGAGAAGTGAATGTCAGGAGAAAGGAAAAGAGAGGGAGGGTAAAACTTGGCTTCGTTATGAGTCGTACAGTATAGCGAGGGGGGAAATAGAACAGAAAGCGATGGGGAGTGATGTAAGGGGTAAGGGGGAGGGAAAGAATGAGGGGAGGGTAAAACAGCATAGCCATCCGTAGTACCTTATAGCGAGGGAGAAACATAAGTAAGGGGGGACAACTAGGGAAAGGAGTTGGTGCTAAACCATAGCATAGCCGTTTATAGAACAGTATAACAACTGGGTGGGAAAGTGAAGTGAGGGTGAGGAGGATAAAAAAAGAGGAGGGGCGGGTAATGAATAGCGTATATTCGTGTGTAGTTGATTGAAGAACAGTGCGATTGGAGTGAGGCCGACATAAGTGTCAAAGGGAAATATAGCTCTTAGACTCATTGAACCTTTGGTCATTGTGCAAAGTGCATTCATAAAGAGACTCCCTGTCAAAGACCACCTAGTGGTGGAAATACAGAGAAAACCTCCTATCTATAGAACTCGGGTAAATCGAATCATCATTTGCATAGCACTGTTTTCGAATACGACAATGCTTTAACGTCAATTAATATGATGATCTACAGCCACATCGAACAAAATTAGCCGGAGCATTTGGTACATCAAATACATCGGACAGCGTGAAACGGCCCAAGAAGTCGGCTTTCGCTCACAAGAGGCTGTCTTTTCCTCACGGGGAGGGACTTTCCCGCGTGTCCCTCGGGTGACCCAACTGACGTATTTTTGCGAAATCAATATATGCGGTTTGGCTACCCGTAAAGGCGATAAAATGAATTCTCGAAGAGAAATCTACTGTGCCTGCTTTTAAGGGCGTCGGATAAAATGACACCAAGAATTTCTCGCGCATCATCGACGAGACTTCGAACATCTAGCTAAATGTATACGCTACAAAAATATAAAGGAGTACTGAGAGGTACCAACAAGCGAAACAGGCGATATTCGTAAGCATATGCGTTGCGCAGGGGTTCACCTTAACGGGAGGGGGGGGGCGAAGGTTCGTCGCAGTGCCCCCTCCCTATTATGCCAACGTATGGGGCTGGCTTTGCGCCCCCCCTCCTGGGGCACGCCTATATTTGTAAGTGCACCCGTTCGTTTCTGCAACCACAAATGCACCCGACCTAACCTCACCAACCAACCTTCGCAACTCCATGTTTCGTTTGTAAAAGTTCGCCGTTCTCTCTTTTCGAGCGATCCTTTCTCATGAAACCTGTATCTCCCGCTACGACTGATTAACACAGAGGAAAAATATGGGCGTTGGAGGAGGGTAGCGATTGACATTTCGCGACAAATATGTACCGGTGTGCTTCTCGTTCTCTCCCATCACTATTTACGTTCCTTCCGATAAATATGTTTTGTGTGCATGTGTTCTTTCCTTGTTTCAAAGCCGCTAGGCTAAGCTCACGTCTTGACGGAAGCGGAGCAAGGTGGCAAGGGCAGAACGGGGACGATCGTCACAGCCGGTGAGATTCAGCGTGTCTTGAAGCATCGCACAGGTCAGCCCGACAGGGTCAACAGGGTGGCGAAAGAGCAGGATAAAGGAGGGGGGGGGAAGAGTGAGAACATAAAACACGAGGAGGAGGCTGCACTCCGCAACTCAGTTCAAATCACCCGCTGCACTTGAGCCAATCACTTTAAATCAAAGACTGCGTGCGGAACCACGTTTAGCAAAAAAAATAAACATACTAAGAAAGATAAATAAGTTCGCTCCATGGTTGTATAATTATAATGTTTGTTGATATTATGTGTGTTTATTACTGCTGTCAGTCATCGAATGGGGATATATTGCAACGTGCGTGATCCAATCACTTCAAACCAAAACCACACGGGCGGAACTACGTTAGTAACCAAAGCGCAGCGAGAATGCATGGAAGGAGTGAGGGCCTTTGGCGGTGAACTTCCGCGCCGCGGCGCTGTCATGCAGGACCCGTGGGCTTCCTCCGAGGTGGAAGCAGCGTCAAAAGCCAACATTGCGGTAATTTGGGCAATATTTAATACTACGTCATTGCAACATAATACTGCAGCGACTCACCGCATATAGAACGCGTTTGTGTGTTGTGAAGCGGGGATTTTGTATGCTTCCATTTTTGTGTATATCTATCTATCTATCTAGCTTTCTCTCTCTCTCTCTCTCTCTATATATATATATATATATATGTATATATATATATATATACATATATACATATATATACGTTTAATCGCATGTTGCATTTTTGTTCAGGCAGCTGTTCAACTTCTAGAGAAAGATTGGGGGTACTTGTTACTTTAATGTTTCATATAGTGGTTTTGGGACGTTAAATCCCCACAATTATTATTATTGTTAATATCCGGATATTGGTACAGCATTTTCTATAATACGTCTTTTGATGCACACACTTGGGAAATAACGTAAGTTTACTTGGCATTGCTTTTCATTCAAATGTCGGAATTTTAACACAAGCGTTACACTCGGTGAACCTTGTTGTACGCTACCTCAGAAGTGAAAATAAGCCAAAAGTATTGCGGTCGTTTGGCCGTCTCTACTCTTTCTTTTGTTTCCTTTACGTCTCCCGATGTGCTCTGTTCATAAGTTCATAA
>JALIZH010025412.1:0-43214 GCA_030522465.1 Rhipicephalus appendiculatus
CGTTTATACACAGTTCCATTTGGAAGAATTTTTCTAGCATGTCTGTGCTCCGAGATATCCCACTGCAAAGTTTAACTGATTACGCATGCAGGGCGCTGTGGGTCAGCGCAATGTGCCTCCCCGATGTGACGAACAGTCATTGCTTGCTATCGCCAGCCAGTTGCAAAGGGTAACCGTTATCATCTTTGCCTGTGCCTTCGACCCGTTATCCAGACTAAACGACGCACGCAACTGTCACGGCCCACCGGGGAGGAGTTTGCGCCACCGCTGACTGTCTTGCATGCGTAATCAGGTAAACCACAATTAAACTTTGCAGCGGGATATCTCGGAGCACAGACATGCTAGAAGAATTCTTCCAAGTGGAACTGTGTATAAATGCGACTGCCTCAAACTTTTCAATACAAACATGTTTTCTTGCTGCAATAACTAAAAAGTTAATTATTGAATCTGAGTTAATTGGGCACCTGAAAGCGATAATTATTGTCTCATTGCGTGTCCCCCTTGATGTATAAGTTATCTGCAAAGGTGGTTTTCATGTTCTTCCCAGTGCTGAATTTTAATAAAACCATAAAGCTTAACTTTGAACACCCGGTATAGACGTTCCGTAAGCTCTAAACGTTGCAACAGCGGAAGTTCCGGTTAATTATAAAAAAAACTATTATGCTGTGAACACGTTAATTACTGTTAAAACTGACTGCAAGGAAAAGAAAGCATTGCGGTTTTGTAACAAACGACACGACAAACAAAGCGTGCGATTTATTAACGGCGATAGCATTTGGGTTGCCATTTCGTGGTGGCTATCGCAAGTGAAGCGCAGCTCGAGCTTATTGCTCGTCTGGTGTTGCGCGCATACTCCGTCTCGTAGATGTTCTCTGTATAGTGCCTTGACGCATTGGTCACCTCGGTCGTGCCCAGTCGGATGGGCTAGAGAGCAAGCAAGAATACTTTTAAATGCGAATGCATTTTTTAGTCGGGCTATGTCAGGCGGCGTTGTCCGGCGTTGTCCGCGGGGAGGAGGATAGGTTGAGGAGGTGTCCGCGCGCCGGCAGGTGTTATCTCTCCGCTCTCACTCCCTCTCCCATAGCAACAGCTGCGGGCGCGCGCGCTTATCCTCGCCCCTAGCAACCGGAGCATGTGGTGCGAGAGAGTGTAGGAGAGGGTAGGTGCAGTGCTTCGCCGCTCCTTCTCTCGCCGTTCGGTCTCTCTCCTCCCTGCGCCCCACTCTCCCGTCCGCTCGCGCCTCACTCTCGACCGTTCGCTGGCTGGGCGCCTCTCAAGGCGATGGCAGAAGTCGGTGTCAGCGCAAGAAATGCATTCGCATTTCCTCACGATTCCCTTCGGGGAGGTGGGGGGCATTTTTTTGGTGTGGTCCCTATATAGCGAACCAAAGCTCAAGTTTGCGGAGCGACGACAGCGCCGCGCTGCGGCTCTGGAGAGAAGCGCTGGTGAAACTGGGAATAAGCGCGACGGAGGGCGCGCCTGTTCCACCGACAGCCGACAGCGGCGGCACGCGTGCGCACGCGTTCTTCGGTTGGTGCGGGGAGCTTAGACGTTGCGCCGTGGGCTTGGCACGCTGAACCGAGAGGCTTGCTTTGCGAAGCTGCATTTCCGCGATGGTAGAAGTGACCCCCACGAAAGCGGGAGCGAGGTCCGAAGTATTACTGTGTGCCACAGCAGTGCAGACAGTACCGGCACGCGATCCGCCTGTAAAACTGTATCAGTTCCCGGACAAGTCGTACAAGAGACAAAGTACATAAGCGTCCCTAGCAAAAATTCCCAATAGAAAATCCAATAGCCTATTGGGTTATTGACACCAATAGGTCTATTGGTTATATTGGTCTATAGGTCTGTAGGGACCATATTGGTGTATTGGTTCTGTATTGTCTAATTGGAACTGTATTGGCCTATTGGTTCTCTATTTGCCTAATGGTATTGTATTGGTTTTGTATTTGTCCATTGGTAATGTATTAGCCTTGTATTTGGCTACTTGTCAGCCATTACCGTATTAGAATTAGTGTGGCGTAAGTGTTTCATGGGTGTCCAGTCATGCAGAAGGCACACAATATGGCAGCACTCCTGCAGTGGTAATCACAGTGGATGAATGCGGCATATGTTCAAATATATTCTCATAATCAAGACTACAAATCCTTCTTCCGGCCCTTCATGATGTCGGCGATCTTGCAGGCAACTATTTTGTCAAGGCAAATATGTCTTGCGTCAATTTGTTCTGCTTCCACATTGGCACTCAAAGAAATGCCTGAAAAATACTGAAAATAAACAAGGCCACGAAATCAGAAGACTGCAACACTTCTTTAATTAAAGTTTAACTTTGATAGCAAGGTGTAGAAAGTTGTGGGCACAGTGAGAAATTGTCTAGACGTTTCATTTACTGCACATGTTCAGAATGCTGCAAAAGCTGAACTATAGCAAAAGATTGAGTGACATATTACACACAAAATTGTGGCTTATTGCGTGAAAGAAAACAGTCTAGCGGCAAAATTTCGCGGCAACAAAGGAAGGAAAAAGAAGAGAGGGGCAAAAAAAAAAAAAGTAGCGCCTCGTTCCTTTTAAACGTTTGCCCCCTGCGTTCTATGAGCTATACCCAAGAATGAACTGCAAACTCGCTCAAGCTTATATCTTGTGTGGTTAACATTAAATTACAGCAGTCTCTCTCAATTATCACTTGCAATCTGTGACGTGATCTTTTTCGGACAATCTGTGGCGTGACCTTCTTCGGAATGGTGGTGCGGCTATCATACCTTAGCATGAAGTAAATTAAGCTAGGGTAGATTTACCATGAGATAATAAATATATTTATATATAACACACTGTAGTCAAAGCAACCCAGATTCCATATCGTTGCAGGCCCAACACAAGAGTCGGGTTGCAATGGGTTGGATAATACATGTGCTGCACGTTACATGCTTATGCAGTTCATCCAACAGCATTAATAAATCGCAACATTGTAATATGCTATGCACATTTTGAAATTTTCGTGTGGACTTCACGCGGTTCTTGTGACATTATGTAGAACAAGTTTGATGAGCCGATTGTTGCTGACTACAACACAGAAACCGCCTCGACTAGAGTGTTTTATTATGAGGCGATAAAAGCGTGTTTGGCTCAACACGCACGTTGTACATACAGTACACAAAGGGTTTCCAAGACTTCAACTACACTCGCGAGCAGGGCGCCAGTCTTTCACCTCTAATCTATGCTTATGTTTTCTTCTTTTTTTTTTGCATAATGAAAAACCCCAAAACAAAATGCAACGCTATATGTACTCAATATTTCAACCTCTATTTGAGCGTCTGGACTTGCAATAGAGGCATCGTTGCTATCGCTGTCATCAGACACCGGAGGTGGAGGACGATAAACTTGTTTTGCCGGCCTTTCGGCTTCGTCCCACGTTTTTAGTAATAATAAAAAAAAAGAAAGTTGATAACAAACAAATACTAAATGCGAGTAAATACGAAGCACTCAACTCACCAAACAATCGGAGCACAAGACGAAGTAACCTTGTTGTTCGTCTTGTCATTATTCTTGGTGCCACTTTTTAGAGTAGAAATCCAATACATTGATGGCTGAGAAGCTCTTATCTTGGCACACGCTGAACGCAGTCTTCACGTTATCGTCGCGGAAGCACACTGGAGCATCGAGATTACACAAAACGCACGCTGAGGCGAAAAATCGGCAGTGTTCTGCATGACACGTGCAAACACAGACCGTTTCGGCTTAACTTGGCCGCAGGCTCGGCTTGTCTTCGTATACCGGCCGAGCGCGGATGGCGCGCTAGACGCACAGTTGGTCGCGTTTGCAGATTCACAATTTTTTCTCCTCTATTTCTATAGCACGACTTTTATTGCTTAGCATACATTATTAGAGAATTTAAATGTTATCCGAAGCTTCTTTTAAGGTTAGGGCATGGCTTAGCTTGCTGAACCAAGGAACATGTAAAAAAAAAAGTTCTAACATGCAGCGACGCGTCGCCATGCCGCACATCGTTGCACTTTTTTTTTTGTTAAGGGCCGGGTCTATGTCGGTTGCGGTCGTTGTGGTCTCATGGAAGATGCATGGCAGTTCAGCTATTTTTATCATTCTATGCTGTGTGTTGTCGGTCGCTTCGCAAGCATCGCGCGTCTGTAAGTTTTTCTTTAGCGTGTTTTACCAGGGCCGGTTTACCGCACGGCAGGTACGGAAACACCTACCGTGGTATTCGACACGCAGCTTTTTTTATAACTTTTTAGCCGCACGAGTTGCTGCTTACAGTAACATCATGAAATGATCAAAGTGACACGACTAAAAAAGCTACGTGCCGACCACGACGGTAGAGTATTTCTCGTACGTTGAACCGGCACTGCTAAAACACCCTTTTGTTACGCCATATGCGTCTCGTCGCCCTCGCGCTGTTATAATCTTCGTTTCAAACATGGTTACAGTGATCCAGAAGCTGAGTGCTCCGCTCAACCTATGTTAAAGGGACCCTGAAACGGTTATTTGAAGCTTTGTCAGCGTTTAGGCTAGAGCATCATCGAACCATTGTCACCACAAATTTCGCTGCACGCCGTGTACCAAGGCGGCTACGGCCAATTATATCATACCCTCCTTCTTACCCCTGCCTTGCCTCCTCAACTCATGATACACGCTGGCATCGCTGGCGATCGCAGAGCTCATGTGAGCACACTCGATGATTTGAGCTTCGCCCGGTGATGACCTCTGAGACTGCACGCCGACAGGTTGCGTGCATCTCGGAGACCATAGCCCCAGTGCGCCCGGCAGCACGCACGCCGTCTGGCAACAGAGACATCGCGGAGGGGTTGATATCTGCTCCGACAGGTGCCGCCTCCCCTACCAGCCAATTTTTCGTGCGCGCACACCGCAGCCAATCAGATCGTGCGCAGACTGCGTGTCATACTGGGGAGGGGCGGTTGAAAACGCGTTGGGCTGAGCCGCAGTGATATGCAGCGATTCGCAGCTTTATAGCGTTGTAATCAATTACACAGTGTACGCAGAGAGCTTAAATTAGTCTGTAAATGAGCCTTAGGACTTGGTCTACTGGCTCAATGTGTTTTTACAAAATCGTCAAAACCGTTTCAGGGTCCCTTTAATGAAGCGGAAACACTGCAAGCGGCTGCCGCTTTTCTACACTTATGCCATTTTGCCGGCCACACTTACAAGGCGATGTTTCTATTATTCCGGTGTCTCAAAGTACTGCTTTTCGCGATTAAGCTCAATCGGGATAAAACTTCTAAACAGTGAATTGCTCCCGTTTGCAGCTTCCTTAACAGAGCCAATCACGATGAAGGAACCGACGTGGTCCAATCAGTCATAAAAGAATATAGCTACGAGCAGCTGTATACTTCTTGCTCTCCGCTTTTCCTACAATATAGCAAATAGCTGAGAATTTAACGGTTATTTTGGCTCAAGTATAACATAACTCTTGATCATCAGATAATGTCTCATCACAAACGGACATGCATATATAAAATGATAGCCGTAGGTCATCAGATGGATACCCACTCTATACTCATCCTCTTAGAGACAAATCATGTGTCAGATATTGGAACAATAAAGGATGGATAGCTGCCAATTATTTGGCCGACAGCTATTCATTGTTTCAACAACAGAGATACGCTCCCCGTCAGTCCAATGCGAAACTAAAATAGGTGCCAGCTATTGGGCCAATACGCAGCTTATTTGACCAATAAGATACCAATTGGCGGTAGCTCTTTGACCAAAACAACTCCTATTGGTCTTATGCATCTTCTATTGGCCCAGTGAGAAACCAATCGGCAACACCTATTTGACCAATACAACTTCTATTTGCCCAATAAAAGACCAATATGTCCGCCTATTGGTCCCTATTGGTGACACCTATTTGACCAATACAGCTTCTATTTGCCCAATAAAAGACCAATATGTGCGGCTATTGGTCCCTATTGGTACCAATAAAATACCTATACACCCAATACAGCCCCAATAGACTTCCTATAGAACCAATAGCGATTTCCAATTGGACCAATACAAACTTCTATTGGTATTTTTGCTAGTGGTGGATCACCGTAGTTAGAGGAATAAAGTTCTAGCTCTGTCTCGCCTTCCGTTTTCGCTGACTCAATTCTTCGCTTGAAATCGTTTGTCTCGACTACCTGAATCAGTACGTAACGCGGCGCGTGCATGCAACGACTGCAGTAGTGATTGCTCGCCGTCTCGCATTTTTACATCCAATTACGGTTGTATGTTGAAGCAACTTTGTGTTTTGTTTCCTTATGTTTGTGAGACCCATCTGTTGTTGTTGGATGTTCACACTCACATACTTCATACCGCGGTTAGCGTTGCCGTGTTGGTTGCGTTCAGTTGAACTCCGCACAAGGCGCGCCGGAACGAACGCCTGTGCATTTTCAGCTAACTTGACATCGTTTTGCTGGTTTGTTCTGTTTTTGTCGCTTTTTTAGGGTGGTATATTTTTAGGCCGCTGAATCTAACTGGCACTTAATTCAGGAATTGTTATTGCCATCTTCGGAGATTGTGCGGTTTTCTTTCACGCGCACCGCGCACTCGTACATTTTGCTTCGAGTGTGCGTTTACGGGTGCGCTTTGCGCGAGCTCGTCACCCGATACCACACCGCGCCTGAAATTCGACACCTCTCACGCTGAGCCGCGTTCTCGCAGCAAGTCTTATACACCTGTAAAGTCGATATTCTCATAAAAAGGGAGTGCAAGCACGAAACGAGAAGCGAAAAAAAAAAGACAGTAAGACGAGGCGAGCAGTTCTACTTTCTAAAACGTTCTGCGCACTACGAAACTATATTTCTTTTAAAAAAGTTCTACTTGCTTCGCAGCAGTTAAAGCTAAGCAAAGCTAGCTGCCTCGTGGCTAAGTCAGCGGGTGATGCTCCAGCGGTACGGAGGGCATGACTCGAACCTTCTAGGCTTTTTAGTGCCACGGCCGTGTAGTCTTTGTTTCTCTATTTTTTTTTCTTTTTTGCGCGCCGCGAAAGTTCGTTCACTACAGTACGCGTTTGCCACTGCCAGCGTGCACATCTAAACAACAATCACGTGTTTTTCACAGTCGACAACGTGGAACATCGATAACCGTGGTTAAAGAACTCTCCTTTGATTACGTTCGCTTTTCGAAGTGCCTGTCCAGCGGGGAGATCTTTTTCAAGCGGTACATAGCGAAGCGCTGCGCGAGAGCTCTGCACGAGCTCGGAAGCGAGCGGCAGCGCGGCGGAGAGAAGGGAAAAAGCGCGGCGCGTACCCTCAGTTTCTACCTTTTTGCGAGGCGCAGCAAGCGCGGCGCAAAAGCGCTGCACGTGCACGGAAGCGAGCGGAAGCGCGGAGGAGAGAAGAGAAAACGCGCAACGTATATTCCCAGTTTCTATTTTTCCGCCAGAGATGGCACTGCCTGTCAAGAGTCGCAGCGCCACTGAGCGATGCTTTGGGAGCCTATAGGAAATGGCGCGCCGGATATATACAGTCGGGAGCACGCTTAGCGTCAACACGGGAGCGCGTGCTGCACGGTGCTGTCAGGCACGCCTACCTACACCTCCGCGAAGCTCGGAATGCGCAGTGTGTCAGCGGTGTGGCTATTTTACTATCGCACACATCGCATTATCGGTGAGCGCCCTTGATGAAGGTGCACTAAGATGACGTGTTGCGCGCGATAGTGAAATAGCCCGCCCCTTACGCCATGCGCATGCGCTAAGGTTCGTGTTTGGTGTAGTAGGCGTCGCTGATAGCAACGTGCGGCACGCGCTCCACCGTTTACGCTAAGCGTGCTCCCGACTGTACCTAGCCAACCCGCCGAGGAGGTCTAGTGGTTATGGTTCACGACTGCTGATCCGAAGGTCGCAGGATCGAATCCCGGCCGCGACGGCTGCATTGTCGATGGAGGCGAAAATGCTTGAGGTCAGTGTACTTACATTTAGGTGCTAGAGCACAGCACGGGCCGTGACTATCTGCCCGGGCCCGGCCCGGTGACTCAAAGTGTGACCCGGCCTGAGCCCGAGAAAAATTTCACCTACCCTATTTGGCCCCGCGCCCGACCACCGATCGTGCATGGCAGGGGCCAGAGCCAATAATCTAGGTGGTGTTGCCCGAACATGGAATCGACTGCAATGCATTTTAAGTGGCAAATATCTACGCTTTGTTGGCGCATGCTTCGCTTACAATTATGCTTTAGCCTATGGTTATTTCTGGTAAGAAGGGGCTCACGGTGGAAACAGCTGAGCGGACATACTGGTTACGATGAAAGCTTTTTCGGCAGTAGTGTACTGCACCTATTTTCCAGCAAATACAACGGGGATCATCAAGGGCGTTCGTTTTGTAGGACATACTGTAGCAAGGAAACTGATTTACGGCAGGAGTTCAGTTTCGATTGGGAGCGCAATAAAAAGTGAGGAGTCAAAGAACAGGACACTCTCTTATCTTTCTTTTTTATTACGCTGTCTATTAATATTTAAAGCATGCCCTAACGACAAAGCCAATCGTACACCCCCTCTGGGTATGTAGCACCTGTCTTCAGCATAGTAGCATCTTGCCACAGCAAGAGAAGTATAGGAAAAAAGGCCAAATTTGTAAGCTTTGTTGTAAATGCACTAACCTAGATAAAAATTATAACGAACCGTGTGCACCACGTCCACTTTTTAGGAATACGTATAAGCACTCAAAAGAGAAAAAAAAAACTATTTGTCTTATAGCTTTCTTTTCATACATCACACCATTGCTAGTATATACAGTCTATAAGTTTTTCTGGCACAGTTCATAGTTTATTTTTTCACGTGTTATTGTGCGAAAAATCAAATTATCAAGAGATTCGGCTTTAAGCATTCCGTGCGCGGTTGCATCACATATCCTTACGCACTAGAGTTTCTTGCACTGCTTGTGCTAGCCGCTGGGGCGCACAACATTTGCGTCACGAATGAAGGCATGGGATGTCGTTATTCTTAGCTTCCTCCACTGGAGCAAATTTAGGATGTCTTTGTGGACCTCTGCAGAATGAACACAGCTGTCCAGCTCATCCCTTCATTTATCTCGTTCCTGAACATCGTGCTACTCATCAAAGTTATCTATAAAACTGCTCCTTGGGGGCTTTTCCTTGCAGTTTTCAGCAGTGTATGTCATGCATAGTTTGCACCGTGCTCTTTTTTATTAATATTGTAATAGTGTATGCTTTGCTAAGGATGTACCCGTAGAATGTGGCCATTCGACTACGATGGCAGGACTGGCAAAAGGTGGACGAAGCGATTTCGATCTATTTTCGAAGTGCGTTCAAGTTTGGCAATAAAGGCGCACTAAGCTGCTTCTCGACGCTTACTGACTGGATGCATATGGCTCGAGGTAAGGGCACATTACGCGGCACGGAATTCGTAATTGTCGTTTTTCAAGCCGGATGTTTTGTCCAGTGAATTTACTTTGCCCCACGTCTTGTTTAACGGACCTATGCTATTCCTGCACATTCCAACGCTGTTGCGGCAGTATCATGTAGCTCTCGCACTGTATAGCTCGAGGCCTTTAAACACGCGGCCCGCGGAATGCATGTGGCCTGCGGACCTCTCGCTAAGGGCCCGCGGCCCGCACATGACTATCTTTGTTTCATTAAATTTTTTTTCTTAATAAGAACGTTCTTGAGATACAGAGGCATGACAGGCCTAAATAATTTTTTTTTTCATGAGGCACCTCCTGCGGTCACCATGTGTTGGTACATAACCGTGAAACAAAACTTTCAGAATCGGCATCCCGATTTTAGTCATTTTGTAGATAGGTATCGATACGCGGTTGGAATCCTTTAGCGTGCCTTTCAAAACTGAGCAATGTCCAAACCTGGCCCGACCCGAGCCCGCTACCTCAAACCCGGGCCCGGCTCTTAAGGCCGGAGCTTTAGGCCAGAGCCCGGCCCTGGTCCCCCGTGAACACTACTTTCCCCGGCCAGGCCCGGGTTTTCGGGTAGACCCGAGCCCGTTCAGTGCTCTATTAGGTGCACGTTGAAGAACCCTAGGGGGTCGAAGTTTCTGGAGCCCTCCACTACGGCGTCCCTCATGACCATATCGTGGTTTTCGGACGTTAAACTCCAGCAGTTATTATTACATTACTTTACCTAGTCTGGTCACCCCACGCCCATGCGAGAGGGACGTTGTGATAATGTACCTTCACAGATCATACGATTAAATTAGAAAACGCAGGCGGTTTGAAGTTCGTGGGCGCACGAAAGTGTATATTTGCGCTTACTGTGGAAAGTCAGCGGCTCTTATCTTTTGAGTGCGTGGCGCACATATTGTAAGCGGGGTGGAGAAAGCCGGAGATTGAAAAAAAAACTCTGATCCGGCGTGAATCAAGAAATAAGTATCATGTATAGACGTACTTACCCGTACGTGCGTATCACTTTCAGCTCATTGAGTTGAGTATGAAAACACGAGAGAATAATGCAGGCTGAGTGAGGGCACTGCGGGAAACGCTTATCTGTATATTAGCAACTAACAGACTTACGAACGTAGCAGACGCACAAGCGTGTAAGGGTAATTCCTTTCTGTCAAGCATTCCACGTTACCGGAGGGTTCAGCGGCGTAGCCAGAAATGTTTTACGGGTGGGGGGGGGGGAGACGGGGAGGAAGGCGACTGCCTTTTTGTATGCACGTGCGCGCATTTGTGCGTCCCTTCCGTCCGCTCCTGCATTCACAATAGATTCACGATGTGTTGGTCACTTCACTGTGCCACCTGACCCGCTATGAAGTGTTTTCTTCGCTGCCCATGTTACTTTCCAACGCTACACTCTCCTAGAGCAGGTGCGTAAACGTCCCCAAAGCACTCCCAGCTGAAGCTGAGTTTGTCCTAAGCTCGTCCTAGAAGTGTGCTATGGCATGTTAGAAAATAGTGCGCTGGCTGCCAGATTGCGGCTTTGGACATGGCAAGTGCTGTGGCGCACACAGCGTATGCGATGCCAGGAGGTTATAATAAAATGTCTCGAGTGAAAGAGGCGACCAGGCTATGATCCAGTGCCACCATTTTTCACGGGGCAGAAAACGTGCGCGAAGGCGGTAACTTTATGTCAGAGCACTGCTGCGTGCGTCCTTGTGAGCTATGGTACGGCTCTGCGTTGGATACAGTTGCACCGATTGAGCACCGAACGAGAAGCAAGATATCGCGTTTCACTTGTAATACCCCTGTCACACGGCACGTGTAATGTCATTCGCTGCGAATGACATTCGGTGTTAATGTCATTTTTGTTGCTGCTACACGGACATAGCGAATGACATTCACACCTAATGACATTCGCCCGTTGAATGTGTTCACCGAACTCAGGCTTTGTTGCACAGGCGTTTTATGTCCATGACGAGTTGGTCCTGCGTGCGTGAAGACTTCAGAGACTGCAACGCCGCTCTTGAGTCGGTAAATATGACCCAAGACTCAGCTGTCTGGTCAACGATGTAGTTAAAAGCAGCCCGTAGAGCGGCCAGTTCAGTGGCTGTAGATGAGGTGCGACCTCCATCACCGCATTGTTCTGCAGTGGATACCTGCCCACTGCGGAATACAAGGTAACGTCCGGGCTGATGATGCTGCCAAAGCTGGTCAACGATGTAGTTAAAAGCAGCCCGTAGAGCGGCCAGTTCAGTGGCTGTAGATGAGGTGCGACCTCCATCACCGCATTGTTCTGCAGTGGATACCTGCCCACTGCGGAATACAAGGTAACGTCCGGGCTGATGATGCTGCCAAAGCTGGACATGACGCCTCGAGTGATATCATCGAGATACCTTTCTCGAGAAAAGACGCTGCGACACTCGCATCGGCACATGCTTGGCGTCTCCAGCGATCCCTCTGGACAGACGCTAGTCACCAGTATGGGCCTCTCTACAAGATCGATCCATCGTGTGAATTCGATATGCCGCGAGACCTCAACAGGCAAGAGGAAACATGCTTGCATCGCATTAGATTAAACGTCGCATACACCAAGTACTTCAGGAACAAGATTGGACTGTCGGACTCACCACTGTGTTTCCGATGTAATGTCCCAGAAAATCTCAGTCATGTCCTCTGTGAATGCAGGCTATACGAACCAGAGAGACAGTCTCTAAAGGCGGCCTTAAAACTCCAACGGGACTCTAACTTGGAGTTAAGACACATTCTGGGCCCATGGCGAACCAGCTCCAGTGCATTACGCGCCACAAAAGCGCTGCTCAATTTCTTGCGGGCCACGAGCCTGACTGAAACTTTGTAAATAGTGTACTCTACGTGTGTGCGTGTATGTGTGTGTGTGGTGCCATGTGTCTATCAGTGTAAATATCATAATCACCACCCAGCCCCTGGAGTAGCATGTCAGGCGAAAAGCCAGGCAAACATCTCCAGCTCTTCATTAAAATATTTCTCTCTCTCTCTCTCACCGAACTCATGCAAGCGCGACATGTGTAATCTCGTCAACAGGCGCTTAACTAGAGATTACGAAATTGATATCTTAAAGCAAGTGTAAACGGTGTTCAGATGTTTATTGAAGATTGTTGTTAACTTTTCGGCAACTTTTTAACGCACAACGCGATAGTGGAAGCAACTTGTGCAGCTATATTCTCTTTCCCAGACTCCGACTTGACGCTCGTGCCTCCTGTCAGCCATGTTTACAAACGCTCGCTGTTGCTTTGGTGAAGCGCCGCCGCGGTAGCACTCGCTAGTAACAGAATACGCACGCACGTTTTGGACACCAGGTTGGGGAGAGTGTTTTCAAACCAATTTTCCTTTCTTGGGAAGCACCACAGTTCTCTGTTAATCGCCGACGAAGTCGAATCCCAAAGAGCTACCAACGTAAATTATTGGCGTGTAGGCGCAGCTCTAAATCCCTCGTCGTCTGTGATCTTTTTTCAATTGAGCCGCTTCAGTCGGTTATGAGGCTTCGTTCGCAGCAGCTGAAGAGCAATTAACGTTCGTTTGCAGTGATCATCATTCATCGCGGTCACATATTCATGAACGCTGTCACGGTCCCCAACATTGCCGACGGCAAGTTGTGAGCGGCTTTAAGCTAGTCTTGCTTTGGATATGTACGAGGATTTTTTTTTTCTACTGATGCTGTTGTATCGCGTCGCAGTATATTTTGAATCATCCGGACAATGTTTACCGTTGCGTTACTAACAATGAAGAGAAAATATATTAATTAAATGCGTGATTTGTAACTTTTTGGTATCATAGCAGCCTGCCAATAAACATTGACATCAACTGGGAATGTCATTTCATATAGCCGTGTCACTGGCCGTGTAGACCCGGAATGCAAGATCGCAATGACATTCGTTATGAATGTCATTTGCTGCGAATGACATTACACGTGCCGTGTGACAGGGGTATAAGTACGCACATTTCGCGCTGAAATGTCTTTAAACGTGCGCAACTTCCGAATTTGAAAACTAGTGTTATCGTACGCCCATGGGAAACGTGTTGTGGGATTTGATTGTAATATCGTTATTCGCAACTTTCAGCTACGGTGGCGCCGCCACACGGCAACCGGCGAAAGCCGTGATGCGGTGATAGAACGAAAACTTGCCTGGCGACAACGTGCGAGACGTGCATCGTCGTCGTTGTGTCCCACAACTTCTTGCAACGTGCGGCAGCTGAATTACGATGGAATTTGTTGGTGCAAGGTACTGGAACCTTCGAGCTTCAATAATGGGCAAATAATACAACAGCAATCGCGTGTGCTGCGTGCTGCTATGCTCAAACCGCATCGTGAAAGGCGTCGTAAGCGTGCTGGGTTTTCTTTTCGGTTGGCGACGGAAGAATAAATGGCCTATCCAACTGCACATCGTGGAACTTGTCACAATAACATTGTGGTTACCAGCGTGCACTTGAAATCGACTGACTTCTGGAACGGAGAAGGAACAGAAATGCTCGGATTTTATGTACCAAAACCACGATACGATGAGACACGCCGTAGTGAGGACCTCCGGACTAATTTTGACCTCGTTCTTTAACGTGCTCTTAAATCTAAGCAAGCTGTTGTTGTTCTGCATTTAGTCCCATCTAAATTCCGTCGCCGGGAACCGAGCCCGTGCCACCGAACTCGGCAGCACGGCGCTTTGCATGCTGTGCTACCACGGTGTTGGTAACCCTGAGACATAACAGGCAAGTGCTCTTGGTTTTTGCTTCTTTTGTTTACAATAACACGGTTAATACAACTATTTTCGCGAGCGAAAAACGCATGAAAACAGCCCGACGCAACTGACGCCTGCGAGCGACAGGTGAGCGGACGTCGCCACCATCCGCGATCGAGCTCCAACTTGTCTAGGGCGCTCAAATTTTAGCAGCATCATTGATATTTGTAGTCTTATGCTTCGATCGACATACGCAAGCAGTTTTTTCGACATCGATATGAAGAGCGAAGGTGGAAGCAAAGTAAGCCGGTTGGGCGAGACGGCCTGCAGTGTAGCTGTTTACCTGCGAAATGCCCTAGCATCGTGGTTCCCGATCTCGCTAGTCTATAGCTTGTAAGCCGACGCTGTTTTCAATAAATGGCACACTGGAGCACCGCTTTATTGGATTAGGAATAATTTTGCATAATAAAATAACTGTAGCCCATCTTTTTTCATGCCAGCGATAGCGGCAATACCGGTAAATACCTCGGCATCCTCGGTCAAGATGATCGGAGCGGTAGAGAAATGACTGCCAGCACCAGCGGCTCTAATCTCCCGTGCTGTTTAACGCTGGGGGATATATGGTCGCGCTATCGGTGGACCGAGCGGATGACAAAAATTTGCCGATTTTGACGCACGCTGTATGCCCGATCCGGCGACCCAGTACGACTGATCATCACCGTACCGGCTGCTGAACCAGCGCGTCGTATGTCGAATCCTACGCAAGATCATCCGTGTGTCTCGCACTTTATGCACTCAAGCATGAGCTGCTTCCTTCACGGGAATTTCAATGCCGTGGAAAATTATCCCAGCCGCAAGCGGCGGCAACCATGCATTGACAACACATGCGACGAAGGCTCCGTGCGTGCAGGTGATCACCGCAACGACAGCCATATTGGTTTTCTTGTGGCGCCCCCTATAGTCGCTGAAAGTTGCGAATATTGGACAGCGCGCACGCGTGCCACAAGTCTGAGAGCCAAATCAGTCAATTAACATCATTTTGCTTTCTCATGGCGTGAAGACAGTACCTGGATGCCCAAGGGTTTCCCAAGAACGGCGCCCTTCGTTAAGCGTGGGAGCGCGATTCGGCGGGATTATTGCGTTCCCAAAGAAAGGGATCGCCTTTCCTCGGTGCAATACGAAGCCGATTGTTTTGACTAGAATGTCCAGACGGTTACACGGCAACCTCTCCAAGAAAGTTGCCCAATTGCATGTCAAGGTCAGAATCCATCACACTGCTAACGAAAAGAGGCGTACAAACTTCAAGGAAAGGATGAGGCGTTTGTTAACACGAATGATGATTTTCGAAAACTACTGCAGTTTTACATGAAGCAAGCACCATATTCCTGACTTTCTACCGCCCTATGCGAGATCAATAATGAAAAAAAGAAAGCCGGCAGATCCCACGCACTGTGGGAATCGAGGTAATGCGAAGCAGCCAGGAAGGAGCAAATCCTGCTTTAAATAATTTGCATGTCATGTTTGACATGTTAGGACCTGTCATTTATGTTCGTCATACAGTCACGTCACGCAATATCAATTTTGGTGTATATCGAGCTAGCGAACTGGACGCAAGCGCACTATGAGCGTGCCATGTAAATGGCGTTGTAGATGACACGCATGCCAAGATTTTCATGTTACCACCTACCACTTATGTTCGTTATACAGTCATGTCACTCAATACCAAATTTGGTGTATATCAAGCCAACGAAACGGCCGCGAGCGCGCCATGAGCGTGGAATGCAAGTCATGTCGCTCATGACATGTCATGATTTCCATATTACCGCTTTGTCATTTATGTTCGTCATACAGTCACGTCACTCAATACCAAGTTTGGTGTATCTCAAGCTAACGAAACGGCCGCAAGCACGCCATGAGCGTGGCATGCAAGTCATGTCGCACATGACAAGTCATGATTTTCATATTACCACTTGTCATTTATGTTCGTCATGCAGTCAGGTCCCTCAATCCCAAATTTGGTGTATATCAAGCTAACGAAACGGCCGCGAACGGACCATGAGCGTGGCATGTAAATCATACTTTTCATGACAAGTTAGTCATTATTTTCATGATATGACCAGCCATTTACGTTCGTCATAAAGTCATGTTATGCCATACCAAATTTGGTATAAATCCAATTAACGATACGGCCTGGAGAGCACAAAGTCATCGGCGGCTAGATAGATAGATAGATAGATAGATAGATAGATAGATAGATAGATAGATAGATAGATAGATAGATAGATAGATAGATAGATAGATAGATAGATAGATAGATAGATAGATAGATAGATAGATAGATAGATACGCTCAAAGTCGCCGAAGTTCGCTAAGAAATGCTTCTGCATTTAAAACAATGAAAGTGTGTTTCATTTTTCTGTGACATATACAGGTTTTTCTGTGAGCGTGAGGGGAGCGGATATCACATGAGGTTTCAGAATCCTGCTAAGATTTCAAGACTAAGGTAAAAATTGCCCGACAAACCCAGAAGTATTAGGTCAAAAGTCCTTTTCCTCAATTTTTAAGCAGGGCAACGGCAGAGTAGGTTACGTAGAGAGCCGCACAGCCTGTTAGTTGGAGCACAAAACAAAGGACACCTCACCAGACAAGTTTTATGGGCTTCTGGAACCTTCCCTTGTTCACTCTCAACCAGTGATCCCAAACCTAGGGATTTATCCCTAGATCTAGAGATTTTCTACCTCTTTCAGGGATTTGTCGTCTTTCTGTTGAATCTAGGGATTTTTGTAAGGCCCTGGAAATGCTACATTACGCGGATTGTTTACAGGCGCTACGGAGTAATCACACGTTTTCAACTACAATGGCTATAAGAAACGATAATCTTAGCTATTTCCCGTATTCTCTTCATTTAGAAGAGCTTTGGAAATGCTACATTACGCGGATTGTTTACAGGCGCTACTGAGTAATCACACGTTTTCAACTACGAGGGCTATAAGAAACGATAATCTTAGCTATTTCCCGTATTCTGTTCATTTAGAAGAGCTTTGGTGTTATGTTGGGCTGAGTGAAGGCGATAGCAGTTCTGTGACGCGAGAATGAAACTTCATCGTCCTAAGTGTTTAACATGCATGCGCATATCATTATGAGTGCCCCGAGTGATGGCTGCTCTGCGAAACAAGGAGAAATTTTTTTTCTTGTAGTTCACATATACAAGTGCGAAGTTCACGCTCACTGCGTGCCTTCATTCACTGTGCCAAGTCTACATGTTAAATAACTACTGAACCAGGAGGCTTAGATTGCAACACATCGAGAGTGGGACTGAAAATTGGGTGAGCTTGTACGGATTCATTATTATAAATACTGCGTTATGAAAAGAGACGAGAAGACTAGTTGTTTTTAGTCTTTCCGTCGTGCCGTTTTCAAAGAGCGAAAGAAGTTAAGAAAATATTTGGCCAAGCGGGAAGCTGATCGAAAGTACAAAGAGAAGGCGTACCTATCAGCCAGTAAAACTAGGCCCATGTATATCTATTGTAAATCATGGAACACAGATTGCAAATTAGGAAAATTACTTATTGACCACCACCTCACAAACTGCAAGTACAAGAAAAGCGTTACATACTTGCAGTTGACCCGATCATATCTATGCTTTCCCTGAGTGCGCAAAGTGAACTAGACAGACAAATCTTTCTCTGTAGCAACCGGCGCCACTTTGAAGACCTTTTTATGCAACTCCACAGAACATGTAGAAAAGACGTCAAGTGGTTGTTAATGTGATGTGCTTTACTTTTAACAAGATCCAGAAGAATTGGGCCACAAAGCGCACTATGTTCATACTTTGTTAAAAGTGAATTAGCCTAAATAACAACACTAAAACGATATTCTAGGGATTTTTCTTGTAATCTAGGGAATTTTCGGTGGGCCATCTAGGATAAAACACCGTCTTAGGTTGGCATCACTGCTCTGAACGTGAATAAGAAATATATTTGTTAAATAAGGATATATGTGGAAGCGCGCACTCGCCGTTCCGTCTTGACCCTTGCAAGATGGCCGCCGGCCGGTGCCGCCGGCTCCACTTGCTCCCGTTTCCTATGTACAGAGACCTGTCACTCCCAAGAAGCTTTATTATAGCTTCCTTGGCTTCCACCCATATCTCTCCGCACAAGACGCTTTAGTTCAGTTAACGCACGACAACCTTGACCCCCCCCCCCCCCCATCCCCGAACATACTAAAGCTGTCTTGGCCCTGTACTTAACCAAAGCACGGCCGGTCTGGAGGCGCGCGCTCGCTCCTTCGCTTACGGCCTGCGCACGGAGGGTTGTTGCTACCTATCGCCGCAGCTTGGCGGGGGCGCTCCGAGCCAACCCTGCTGCCGGCAGCTGCGGAGGCTAGCGCGCGCAGGGAATTCTCGGCTTCGAACTTGTCGTGGTCCCTTTTGAAGTCACTTCATGTTACCAATGCGATGTGAACATGGCGGCAAGCATATAGAATAACCCCGGTGATTTCCACTTTTCGGAAGGGGAAACGCAAGCCGCTGATCTGCCCGTTTATGTTGCTCGGGAAAGCATCGCCGTGGTTATAACAAAACTTTTTTTTCGTTTTCTGCAGCACCGAGAAAGGAGTAGGAGGCTGAATATTGCATTTGACGCGCATGTGCCATTGTGTGTCGCACTCAGAAGGCCTTGGCCGCGTGATCACCGATCGGCAGAAAAAAATTACGTATAACTTATTTAAAAATGGTTTAGAAAACATTTATTTCAAATACACGCGCCGGCCGTCGCGGCACTGGCAAATAATAAAATTTGTTATTTTTTACAGAAGGCATTGTAATAAATAAATGCTACAAAAAATTGAAAGTCAATGGGGACGGCCACTGTGTTTTGCACTTATCTCGGAGTGAAAATCACAGTAGCAGGGCTAATAATAATAATAATAATAATAATAATAATAATAATAATAATAATAATAATAATAATAATAATAATAATAATAATAATAATAAACTGTTCAAAATAGAAAAACACAAGCTAAAAATAACATGAAATAGCAGGTACTGATACAGTCTAAGACAGGCACGGAAGTATAGAAATAAGAAGAATAAGATGGTGGGTTCGCAGTTAAACACATGAGAAAAATCTTAAGGTGAAATAATGCACGCCGGAGTCAAAGAGTAAAAATAAACCACTGATGCACGCGCTTCTGTTGCTCGGGGAACCATAGACGAGGTCATAACAAAGTCTGTTTTTTTTTCCTTTCAGTAACTGCGAAAAATGGGATGAATATTTTGAACTGTAGCTTCTACGAATGCTACACTACAGAAAATATTGAGAAAATTCACCCACTACTCGGCCGATCCCCTGCATTAACTATGAGCGACACGGAGGAAAGCAAAAACATGGGCAACCACGCGAGTGAGCGGCTCGCCATAAGGATCAGATTGCACGTCTCATTGTAGAAACTGAGCAAAAGGACGCACTCGGTTATATACGCATCAGCATGCCGTCTATACCATTGTGAACCAAAGAGTTTGGATTTACAGCGTAAAACAATGGCAATCTGTTATGGCGCGGTCGTAATGTCGCTTAAAAGCGTGAATTCCTCGCGCATGTTTCTTGTGACTCCACGTCATCTGCATTCACTGTTGTGTTTACGGCATAATGTGGTGACAATAATAATTATTGTCGTTTAACGCGCCAAACCTATAATATGATTATGATGGACACCGTAGAGGAGGCTCCAGAAATTTCAACCACCTGGAGTTCTTTAACGTGCACCTAAATCTGGGCCTCAAGCGTTTTCCAATTCATCGAATATAAGGTGGTCGAGCCTTAAAAAAATTCTGGTAGCCTTGCGTGTGCGTCTTCATTTGCCGAGTGCATGAATGCGGAGAAAGCCAGACTGTCCTCACACGCACCTCTACTACTCCCACCACTTAGTATAAGCGAAAAAAATAATTAGCACGAGAAAGTGGGCGGGAACGGCAGCTTTATAATACGAGACGTATGCGGCGAAACGCGCTTTGAAGGGTTGGCTCGCGACGCCCTCACGCGGAGCGCGGCGTCGTCAGTGTATAGAAAGAACTCCATTATACTCGCGGTGGCTGCTCAGGCCGTAAAAGGAGGGAGCGAGCGCGCGCCTGTAGACCGGCCGTGACCAAAGCAAACACCGAGCGAACGTGACGGCTCCCTCACCCCTCCTCTCTCAATGTAGGCGCTCGCATGTACGCCTACTGCAAGCCAACTCTTGGGAGGCACAGCCGAGGTTCTTATAGGCACCCATGTGTCCCCTCCATAACCTTTAGTGGAGTGGGCCCTCCGCAAGGTTCTGTCCTTTCCCATTTTGTCTTCAATGCCTCACGCATTACTTTAGCTCACTTTAGCTCACGTCCGGCGTGGGATACGATAACTCTGATGGGCGAGAGAACGAGTAGAGAAAGGGAGCGAGAAAAAGGAAAAGATTTAGAAAGCAACAGAGAAATAGTGAGAAAGAAATGGAAGAAAGCCATCAGAGATCGAAAGACAGGGACAGAACTAGAAAGTGCTATATATAGAAATAAAGAAATAGAAAGAAACATAAAAAAAAGTTAAAAAAACAAACAGCAAAACTGAAAGGGACAGAAAGATATTGTCACGTGGTCGTGACGTGGACGAAAGCAGCAGTCGGTAGGCCCAAAATGAAACTGTTTATTTGGCCGAACTTGTGGCCGGTAAACGGAAAGTCAGATTACAGCAATACAGACTGGCGCTGATAGCGGTTGCGCTGCACAGGAGAGAGAATAAGGCGCGCGCGCTCCGTCATTTTCATACCACGGAACTACCGTGGCGCCCCCCAGCAAAGTATGCACCTGTCGCACCACCTGTCGCGCGCGCTGCTCCGTAGAGTAGAGGATTCCTAGAGGAGAGAACGGGGGGGGGGGGGGACCGTAGGAGAGGAGAGAGAGAGAGGGAGGGGACGCGCATGCGCTGCGGGGGTGTGGGACGCGGGAAGGAGGGACGGACAAAGCCCCCCGCAAGCACATGCAAGCACGATCAAGGAATGGAGTCAATGGGACTCGGGCGCCGCTCCGTAGAGTAGAGGATCCCTAGAGGAGAGAAATGGGGGGAGCGTAGGAGAGGAGAGAGAGGGTGTGGGACGCTGGAAGGAGGGACGGACAAAGCCTCCGCAAGCACATGCACGCATGATCAAGGAATGGAGTCAACGTGGGCGACAGACACCACCGGTAGTGCTTGTTATTCTTTGCTTGCACCCACCACATGCCTAGCCATTGCTAAGCAGCCACTCTGTGCTCTCGTCTATGACTCTGGCACGGCCGCTGGATAAAAAAGAAGGTGCGGCCTGTTGCGTCGCGGCGCCGTCAATGGGCGAGCGCGTCCCGGCTGAGTTGACAGTTGCGGCCGCTTTTTTAGTGAGGGCGCTCCAACTCCAGCCCATGAAGCAGACGACACCTCGTGTTCCGATGGGGTTGCCTCAGGATTTATGCGTGTCCGTGTGCTTCTTCGTGCTTTTTTTGGTGTGTGATCGTGTGTGGGGGCAGCTTGCTTCATGTTTCTTGTGCTTGAGAACGGTTCTTTGGTGCGCACGTGTGTGGCAGACATTTTTTTCCAGTGGTGTGATGCCGCCAAGCTGTTGTGTGCCACTGAGCAGCTCGAAGGCGATTAGAGACGCTACTGTGAATTACCACGTATTCCCCTGCGATATACAGTGTTGGGAAGCGTATTATTCGTAATAGGAACCTTCTTTTTATCATAAATAAGCGCCAAATCAGACGTGCGGCGCCGCTTCCAGACGACAGCATCAAATCACCGCCGCGCCGACGGTCGCGCGCAACGAGAAAAGAAAACAAGTATCAAAAGGCGCCCAGGCCGCGCCCTTGCTCTCTACACCGAAGACGCCATCGCGACAGCCTAACGCCCGCGCAGATCCGGAGAATTCGAGACATCGTAGCGGCGCTGCCGCTAGATGAAACAAGCGCACGGTATTGGGGCCTCTTTTGGGGGGCCGACCGCCGCAGACGGACTGACGAGACGAATCCCTTTCCCCTAGCTGTTGCTGTGGTACGCGCCCAACGATAACTAATGTTCGCGAAGCCGGGAAGGATCCAAACGAGAGGTGACGGAGGGCAGAGGGTAAGACGGGGTTTGTAAGTCATCGGCGTTATGTTGTTCGTGTGCGTCGTGTAGTGCGGTCAGTCGATCTTGAAGAATCGAGTGATGACGCCGTGAGAGCTCTGTTTTGAAGAGTGTCGCCGAGACGACGATTAGCGCCGGAGTTCGTTTGAGTGTTTCCTGGAAGAGAAATATTCGAGAAACGTTCGAGAAACGTTCGAAGAATTGTGTGCTGCACACGTTTTGTGAATATTGAAGGACTTTAAGTGTTCTTGGATAGTTTCTAACGGATGAGATTGCACTTGCAGTGCGGTAAGTTTGTTCCCGTTGTTTTAAACACCATCTAAGTGATGTTGTGAGTTGTAATTGATATCAGCCGAGTGTGCAAGTTTGTGTGATGCTTGTACTGCCTTACCCGAGAATACATTTTGTTTGTGTTGTCAACTCTTGGCTCTAACTCGGTCTTTCGACCGCAGCCGGCCTTCGCTGGTGCACTAGAAGGACCTACATTTAAATTGTCTGATTTCGTGGTGCGCTTCGGTGGACCGATACGTCAGCCCTTGTAATCTGCCCGGCGATTGCCTCCCCATTAGCGCGATCAGTGACAGTTTTCGCTGCAGGCGATTCAAGCGGGCAGCCTTCATGGAGAGTATTGAGGGCCACTCTACGATAGATTGGCTCTCCTAGGGCAAACTTTTCACATATGTGGTGTAATGGGCTCTTCTAATAACGGCTGCAATATTGAAGCTGTGATGTGCAACTGCAAAACGCGTTATTTACGACCTGATTAGGGTCACTGTCGCCCATACAAATGCATGTGGAAGCGCTTCTCCGTGGGAGGAGCTGAGGCGCCAGAGCGGGCGCGAGGTGAACTAGGCCCGAGACGCCACTTCGGCGGCACGCAACAGGCCGCACCTTCTTTTTATCCAGCGGCCGTGACTCTGGTAACTGTGGTGGTGGTTGACGGCCTTATTGTACTACAGTGTTCTGGTTCGCATAGTGGGTGCTTCCCTACTTCATCAAAGTGACCGGACGCGGGTTGGGGGACGCGGGAGGGACGGACACAGTCCCGAGCATAAGATGCTTCGCATCTAAAAACACGCAGATTCCGCTAGGTTGCGTAAGGCTAAAGCACGGCGAGCTGGTCGATCTCACGATTTCCTATAGTATATCGTGGTTGAACTGCGGCACCTTCCCTCGAAGAACCGACTCACGCCGAGTTGGACACATTCATATCTCGCCCAGATCTGCAGAATCAGGGAGGAGCTCCCGTAGCAGAAGCATGCCTTGTTCAGATTTCTCGAAGGACTTCAATGAGTTGAGCGCAAACAAATTCGACTGTAACCATAGCCGATCATCCACTCGACATGAATGACCAAACTCCAGGGAGAGAAACTCAGGTTCGAAGCGAGCATTGGCACCCCCTCCCCTCAATGAAGCACGGGCTCGGCGTCGCTCGTACTTGGCTTCCCGGATGACTGGGTGTCTTGGCGCCGCATCCATTTATTCACAGTGATCAAGTTCTCGTACACGGCTTGCATATTTGGGATCATAAAATCGTCGACGCCTCTCGCTCTCGAGAGCTGTGGCTGTGTATTTGGGATCGGCTTGTCTTTGCCGTCGTCTCTCTCGCGTATCAGCGAGTCAGACTTCTCGAAATGCTGCCTCCTCCTCTCGAGTACGTACCTTCTTATAGCGACCGATGGTAGCAACTATCTCGACAAGGCGCGATTTTTTTTTACTTAGCGCGGGTGCGGTTGCTGCGCAGTTGTTGCCCCGTGCATACGCGGCTCAACATGACGTCACTACAATGGGCGCGTAGTGATGTTCGGCTTGGCACGAGGACTTCGGCGCGGAGCTGCTCTCCCGGTGCACACGCGGCTTGACATGACGTCACACCAGCTGTGCGAGGCGAGCGGTTGATGGACAACGGCGCATCGAGGTTTTTTCGAGATAGCGTCGGACACATCACGGCTAGCTTAAACAGCTTCCCTATTAAAAGACGTACTGCTGTGAAGGCGGAACACAGGGTTACGTCGCTCATCTTTGAAAGAGTCGTTTGATCTCAACAATTGGTACATATGTTCTCTATCAGTATTCATTAGGGAAGGAAATTAGTAACTTTCAGCAATGTTGCACAACCGACGCTGCCAACTGGATATCGAAATGTCCAGAGACACATTTTGTTCCATAAGTAAATTAGGTTAGACCAGATCTATGGCTTAAAGTTTAACATGCATCGTTGTAGTTGACTATGAAGTACCCTGTGCAAATGCGCTTATTCGATCTTTATTTAGGAGCAGGCACTCTACAACAAAGAGGGCGAGGCAGACCTCAGGGGATCGTGGTACGCTTTTTGAACTTGACGGCGTACTGGTATCACTTATGCAGATGCACCCCAACCCACCCACTTAAACGCATACATACATACATACATACATACATACATACATACATACATACATACATACATACATACATACATACATACATACATACATACATACATACATACATACTTGCGAGCAAGTGGTTATGTTATCTGGGAAGACAGGGGCTTGCTAGGGCAAAAGTGACAGCCTTGCACACAATATCGATAAGATATATCGCTAAATTATTTTAGTGGAACAGGTCAGCCCAGGTTCGTTCAGGAATCGAAGATGCCTGGACACCAAGGCGCTGGCTTCCTTGGGCAGCATGGACGGCCCGCTGATGGCCAGCCTGTGCCTGCGCTTCACGGGGCTTTCTGGCACGTGTGCCGCAGGTCTGGCTGGGTTGGGTGCCGAGGGTCTGGCTGGGCTGGGCACATTGGGGCTGTTTGTCCTGCGTGCCGCGTTTCTGGCGGGGCTTGGTGCCGCGGGTCTGAGTGTCCTGAAGCCCGCGGGTCTGGTTGGGCTGAGTACAGTGGGGCCATCTGGCCTGCGTGCGGCGAGTCTGGCTGGACTGGATGCCGCGGGTCTCGCTGGGCTCAGTGCTGCAGGTCTGGCTGGCCTTTGAATTACAGAGATGTGGGGCCTCAGTGCTAAGGGGCTGTCTGTCTGCGGTTTGGGCAACCACCTGGACCCCAGTTTTGCGGGTCTGAGAGTGGTCAGTTTTGTCTTGACATGCCTGGGCGCAACAGGGCCAGTCACCACTGTGGAGAAGCGTTTTGGGAGACGCAGCCTCGGCGCCTCGAGGCATTGTGGCTTCGGCCTGGGCATGGTTTGACTGGTTGGAGCATGGAGAGCTGACGTTTTCGTTTGGCTGCTTTGGAGGCCTGTAATCCACTTGATTAACAAAAAGCGGGTGGTAATAAACGCGCCGCTCCGCAGAACTCAAGCCACGCACTTGTCTAAACACTGGAGGTACAGGTGGCTCGCGTGGTTTGGGTGTTGTAGTGGGTTCCACTTCCCATAGTTCTTCGGGCTCAGGAAATACCGGCGTCGAAGCATCAGTGACTGGGACCACATACTGCCTCTCTAGGTCCTCCCGTTTCTTTTCCACCCATAAGGTTGTCGACCGGTCGGGGCATGTTTCCAGGTGCTTGAGGTACCCGCTCATCTTGGACGGTGCGAGATGATCAGGATTGAAGAAGCAAGGCCTCAGACAGGGGCGGCCGAATTGTCTTCTGCACTTCGATATGTGAATGTCTATCCGAGACCGCTTTACCTTGTGATGTGGGTTGTAGGGGCACTGGACCAGCCAAGTTCGCTGTAGGTGGACGTAGCCATAGTCTCTAAGAGCGGAGGAAAAACTGTAGCGATGTTCGAAGCGGTACCTCTACTACAGTGAACTAGAATACTTTCCAGTGGCGCGTCCGCGCCGCGCTGCCTGACGCACGCGGTGGCAGCTGCAGCGGCGGCGCTGCCATCGACCACTCTTGAAAGCTCGCCCTGGCTCTCCTTTGCAGCGTACGTGGCACACGAGAATGTAACAGGCGTTGGGTTACGCGCCGCCGCTGTTTTGACGCTATTGTGGCTGGTTTTTCAATTATTCTCCGCGTATTTTATAACCGCATTGGTGGGTTAAGCTGTAAGTATGATTTCGGGCCTCTCAGCAAGAAAAGCTGGTAGCAGTCGAAGGCTAGTCGATGCTCTGTATTTTTATTTTTTTTTGCCCGTAGTGCAGCATTCATGCAATGTGGCTATTTCGCGAGTATTAAATTTTGCGAAGCAATTGTTATTCGTGAAACCAAATGTCCGCGTGATATTCGGGATAATGAAAAACGTATGCAATGTCATCTATAAGCGGCACGTGCACAAAACTTAGGCACTATAATTTTTAAAGGGGCCCTGCAACACTTTTTGAGCATGCTCAGAAAACGCTGCCGATCGGTAGTCCAGGCTCTCGAGAACACGCGAGCCAAATATTATAGCGCAGCACGCGGCGTGGAATTCACAATAAATTCTCAAAGTCAGCTAAAAATTGCTTTCACCGAGACACTGGGCGCGTCCCACAAAGACGCTGGACACGTCCGAACCGCAGAGCTGCACCCTCCTCCTCCTCGCGTTTCGGCGCTTACCCCCGTATTCAGAAACGCTCCTTCACTTTACCTTGACTTGCCACCGCCTCAAGGCAGCGAGTTTGAAACGCGTTTGCGCTGCCTTGGCACCGCCTAAAGACAGAGCGTTCGAAATCAAGTCAAGGAGCGTTTCTGAATACGGGGGGTTATAAAAGGGCGGCGCATCTAGCGTCGAGGGCTGCTTCCTCGTCCAAATGTTTTTTATATACGTTGTCCCCTTTTTTAAATTAAACGTACTTTTTTTTTATCTGGCTGCCTTTTGCCTTGCCACTGCCTGGATGATCCCAGCCCAGTCCTTTGGCCCTCGCGTCGCGCTAACACCACTGAAATGAGATGGCCGCGCGTACACACGTGTGCGCACAAATCGGTAGCTTTCAAGAGTGGCCGACGACAGCGCCACCGCTTCGGGTGCCATTCACTGTGACGCGCGAAGCAAGGTGGCGCCCGCTCCGCTCACTGCACTGAGTTGTTCTAGTACACTGTACCTCTACACTCAGAAGCCAGATGCGTCGAGACGACGTGGCAATAAGAGAGGATGATGATAATGTTTGACACACAGAGGCTCTGGCCGCATGTGCACAACACTTCTCCATTCGTTGTTAAAAAATGTGGCTTAAGTGGCGCTTCACCAACCAACTGCAAATTTTGGTCTGGAAGGCACCGTCTCAAGAAAGTTTCACGAAACAAAATTGTTCCGCATGCCAATAACGATTCTCACGAAAGAGCAGAGCGGATCTCGAAGGCTGCGCTTTTAAGAAGTACATGCGCCGGAAACTATTCTAGCGCTTAAAATTCGCGAAGGTCAGTGCTGTGGATATCAGCCCCTAGAGGGAGAAACAAAAGCTTTAAGCATCATACCAAAAAACCACAAGGTGACAAGAGTCATTTGACTAATGTACACGGGAAAAGTTCCAGAAAAAGAAAATTCTGCTGCACCCCAGTGACCAAATCTCTCGTGAAACAAATCTCGAAGGCTGCTCTTTGAATGAATATGCGCACCGGAAGCCATCTTCGAGCTGAAATCCCACTATCAGCGTAGTCTGGAGATTACTTGTTGGAGTCATATTACCATGGAGGGAGAAATGCAGGTACATTTAGCTGGTGGTATTCTTGTAGCAAACTTGGAATGGAAATTATGGCTCGAAAATACAAACCGTGCCTCCACCATTTTACAAGGGGCGCGATGGAATATTCGCTTGCCGCGAAGAAAAGAGTGTTTTCCTCACACGCCATACCAGTTAATTATGAGCCTGTTTTGCCGTCTACGACGATTATTGGTCCAGAATTTAGTGTGAACGATGCCCCCAGAGATATAGCGGGAGTCTTGCCCCATGGCGGCTTTTAAAAGCAGGGTTTTGGACGGTGTTTAATAAATTGCGATTGCGTGGTGTCACCTGTATCTAGTTTTGATTGTTGGCAGACTTCTGTTTACACAACCTAGTTGCCAAACTTCTATGTCCTAGTGTGAAACGGCTATGAACACTTGTTCATATGAGTGGTAACATCTCACAAGGTTTCTCGACGACGTTGATTAAATTATGATTTCATCATTTTTTTCTCAATCTGACTTTGATTATGGGCGGACGTTTGGTTACGCAGCACTGCTGTCAAACTTTTATGTCCTCGTGCGAAAGAGCTATGATCACTTCTTGTTTATCTGAGTGGTATCTTACCTCATCATTTTTCGACGTCGTTTATTAAAATATGATTGCTGGGTTGTAGTATATATGTCATTTTGATTATGGGCAGACTTTTGGTTACGCAGCACGGTTGCCAAACTTCTATGTTTTCTTCTGAATAATATTTTCTCTTAGGGTTTTTTGACGACCTTTAATAAATTGCGATTGCTTGGTAGTTTCCTGTATCTACTTTTGGATTTTCAAGACTTTTGTTCACACACCATAGTTGCCAAACTTTTATGGCCATGCATGACGGAGCAGTGAACACTTCTTGCTCATGTGAGATGTAACATCGATGACGTTTATTAAATTATGATTTTACAGTTCTTCTCTCAACCTCACCTTGATTGTAGGCAGACCTTTAGTTACGCTACACGGTTGCCAAACTTTTATGTCCACGTATGAAAAAGCTATGAACACTTGTTTATCTGAGTGGTATCTTCCGACATGGTTTGTCGATTTCATTTATGAAATTATGATTTCTCGGTTGTACTCTCGTTCTAGTCTTGATTGTGGGCAGACTTTTAGTTACGCAACACGGTTGCCAAACTTTTATGTCCACGTGTGAAAGAGCTATGAACACTTGTTTGTCTGATTGGTAGCTTCCGACATGGTTTGTAGGTTTCATTTATGAAATTATGATTGCTCGGTTGTAATCTCGTTCTAATTTTGGTTGTGGGCAGATTTTAAGTTACGCAACACGGTTGCCAAACTTTTATGTCTGAGTGTGAAAGAGGTATGAACAATTCTTTTTTTTTCTAAGTGGCATCTGCCCACATGGCTTTTCGACGTCGTTTATTAAATTAGGATTGCTCGGTGGTAGTACTCTCGTTCTAATTTCGATTGTGGGCAGACTTTTGCTTACGCAACATGGTTGCCAAACTTTTGTGTCCACGTGTGAAAGAGCTATGAACACTTGTTTATCTGATTGGTAGCTTCCGACATGGTTTGTAGGTTTCATTTATGAAATTATGATTGCTCGGTTGTAATCTCGTTCTAATTTTGGTTGTGGGCAGATTTTAAGTTACGCAACACGGTTGCCAAACTTTTATGTATGAGTGTGAAAGAGGTATGAACAATTCTTTTTTTTTTCTAAGTGGCATCTTCCCACATGGCTTTTCGACGTCGTTTATTAAATTAGGATTGTTCGGTGGTAGTACTCTCGTTCTAATTTCGATTGTGGGCAGACTTTTGCTTACGCAACATGGTTGCCAAACTTTTGTGTCCACGTGTGAAAGTGCTATGAACACTTGTTTATCTGATTGGTAGCTTCCGACATGGTTTGTAGGTTTCATTTATGAAATTATGATTGCTCGGTTGTAATCTCGTTCTAATTTTGGTTGTGGGCAGACTTTTAGTTACGCAACACAGTTGCCAAACTTTTATGTCTGTGTGTGAAAGAGGTATGAACAATTCTTTTTTTTCTGGGTGGTATCTTCCCACATGGCTTTTCGACGTCGTTTATTAGGATTGCTCGGTGGTAGTACTCTCGTTCTAATTTCGATTGTGGACAGACTTTAGGTTACGCAACACAGTTGCCAACCTTTTATGTCCGTGTGAGAAAGAGCTTGTTTATCTGAGTTCTTTGACTGACTTACCCACTTATCTGACTTATCACTTAGGGCCTGTGCTTGTGTAGTTCTCTGTGTCCGTATTGTCTTTTTGCGCTACATAAGGATTATTCACTTATCTGAGTTGCCATGGAAATGGGCATATCGCCAAGGTGACGAATGAACCAAGCTTCTCCAAGTGGATGCATTAAATAAACGAGTTAGTGGGTTTGAACATGGAGCCAATCGCCCTGGATACAGGCGCATTTAAGATTTCTATCCTGGCGGCTCCAGCACCCACCTTCTGGTTATGAATTTCCCTTCCCGAACTTAGCAGTGTTGTACAACTAAATAAAGTGTAAATAACACGCAAACTTAATTGAAATATTTTACTGCAACACACCAGTTGTGCGCTCTTGGCGATGTGCCGAAATTACAAGTACAGTTTGAAATACGTGACGTCAGGCGTGAAGGTTTAGGCGCGAAATTTAAAAATGGAATTTTGACCTTTATTTTCTCCTGTATTAAATGTATGATGCTGAAATAAATGGCATTCGGGTTCCCAGAGTACACTTTATCAATCTAAACTGATTCATTGTTTTACTTTAGCGTGCCTTTAAAAACAGTGCAATGTCCAAGTCTGGGCTGACCCGAGCCCGCCACCTCAAACCTGGGCCCGGCTCTAAGGCCTAAGCTTCATGTCCGAGCCCGGCCCGGGCCTGCCATGAACACTGCTTTACCCTTCCCGGCCAGGCCCGGGTTTTCGGGTGCTCTAGTGCACGTTGAAGAACGTGCACTCAATCGAGCACCCAAAATTTGGGATGTTAAACCGCAAGAGTTATTATTATTTTACATTACCTAGTCTAGTCACCACACGCCCATGCGAGAGGGATGTTTTTTATGTACCTTCACAGATCACACGATTAAATTGAAAACGCTGGCACCTTGAAGTTCGTGGGCGCACGAAAGGGTACATTTGCGCTTACTGGGGAAAGTCAGCGGCTCTTATCTTTTCAGTGCGCGGCGCACTTATTGTAAGGGGGGTGGAGAAAGCCGGAGTTTGAAAAAAAACTCTGATCGTGCGTGAATCAAGAAATAAGTATCGTGTATAGACGTACTTACCCGTACGTGCGTATCGCTTTCAGCTCATTTAGTTGAATATGAAAACACGCGAGATTAATGAAGGCTGAGTGAGGGCACTGCGGGAAACGCTTATCTGTATATTAGAAACAACTAACACACGTACGAACGTAGCAGACGCACAAGCGTGTAAGGGTATTTCCTTTCTGTCCAGTATTCCACGTTACAGGAGGGTTCATCCTCATAGCCAGAAATTGTTTACGGGTAGGGGGGGAGGGGGAGGTGTCGATTGCCTTTTTATATGCACGTGCCTGCGTTTGTGCGTTCCTGCCGTCCGCTCCTTCATTCACAATAGATCCACGATGTGTTGGTCACTTCACTGTGCCACCTGACCCGCTCTGAAGTGTTTTCTTCGCTGGCCATGTTACGTTCCAACGCTACACCCTCCTAGAGCAGACGCGTAAACGTCCCCAAAGCCCTCCCAGCTGAAGCTGAGTTTGTCCTAAGCTCATCGTTGAAGTGTGCTATGGCATGTTAGAAAATACCGCGCAGGCTGCCAGATTGCGGCTTTGGGCATGGCAAATGCTGTGGCACACACGGCGTATGCGATGCAAGGAGGTTATAATAAAATTTCTAGAGTGGAAGAGGCGACCAGGCTGTGAAGCCAGTGCCACAGTTTTTCAAGGGGTAGAAAACGTGAGCGCACGGCGGTAACTTTATGTCAGAGCACTGCTGTGTGCGTCCTCGTGGGCGATGGTAGGGCTCTGCGTTGGATATAGTTGCACCGATTGTGCACCGGCCGAGATGCAAGAGATCACGTTTCACTTGTAAGTACGCACATTTCGCACTTAAATGTCTTTAAACGTGCGCAACTTCCGAATATGAAAACTAGTGTTATCGTCTGCCCACGGGAAACGTTTTGTGAGATTCAATTGCAATATCGTTATATTGGACAGCGCGCACACGTGCCACAAGTCTGAGGGCGAAATCAGTCTATTAAAATTATTTTGCTTTCTCATGGCGTGAAGACAGTACCTGAATGCCCAAGGGTTTCCCAAGAACGGCGCCCTTCGTTCGGCGTGGGCGCGCGATTTGGCGGCATGATTGGTCTCCCAAAGACAGGGATCACCTTTGTTCCGTGCACTACTAAGCCGATTGTTTTGACAAGACTGTCCAGACGGTTAGGACGGCAAACTCTGCGAGAAAGTTGCCCAATTGTATGGCGAGGTCAGAATTTATCACGCTGCTAACGAAAAGAGGCGTGCAAACTTCAAAGAATGGTTGAGGCGTTTGTTAACGCAAATGATAATTTTCAAAAAATATATACTGAAGCGTTACATGTAGCAAGCTCCGTATCCCTGTCTTTTTACAGCTCTATGCGAGATCAATAATGAAAAAAAGAAACAACGAAACTGTGTTTGTCTTTTCTGTGACAGTTGCAGGTTTTTCTGTGAGCATGATGAGGGAGCGGATATCACATAAGGCTCCAGGATCCTGCTGAGATCTCAAAAATAAGGTAAAAATTGCCCCACAAACCCAGAAGTATTAGCTTAAGAGTCATCTTCCCCAATGTATAGGGGAGAGTCGGGAGGTTTGGGACAGTTGGAGGAATGGGACAGCGCGTCTATCTCTCTTGCGGTTACCTCAAAGACGTTAGCTAACTACTCATTAGATGATGCTAACATACCGATTGCGTAGCGTAATGGCTGGCGTATTTGGCGGATGGAGCTTTCTGTAATTGCAAATCGCGCTTTTCGCGCGCCCAAGGTAAGTTTTTGCTATCTGAATTGTAACGCTCTCAGATTTAAAGCACTTTCTGGATGCTAATATAATTTTTTCTCCAAAAACACACATAAGCGCTGTACTTTTTCAAAAAAAAAAGTTTAGGCATTACGACTGAACTTTACCCGCTGAACATTGTTTACTTTGGGAAACGTAGTTTGGGAGGAATGGGACAGTTGAGTTGAGGGAGGAACGGGACACTGTCCCATTACTCTCTATTCTACTGCCACACCGCGTTACAGAGCGCAAAAGAAAAATGTAGGACAGAAGTCCTTACATGTACATTGGGCAAGCATAGGAATGAAGAATTCACCGAGGTTAGCACGACTGTCCTAAAAAAGCAACGCAGTACAGTCAAGACTGCCGCCACAGTCTATGAAAAAAAAAAAAAGAAATGGCGTTTGCTGAAGGATTGCTGTTCTTCAAGTGAAGAAGGCACACTGGCCGTTGCCTTTGACGAGTCTGAAAACGGCATGTCAGGTTTTGATAATGACTGGCATGCCATTTGTGGAATCAATTGGTCTATAATGAATATATTCAAGTGACAAAAGGCGATGTTTTTCTTGACAGTTCTAATAAAAAAAATTGGCGTTCATTACATGGCTAGAGTCAAGAGCAGTAATAACATCTCAGCGTCAGTATGCAGTTCCTGCGGAACGAAGAACAGAGCTCTCAGTTCTACTTTCCTCCTAAGAAAGATAAGGGGACTTTACCTATTACGGAAATTGTCATGAAGCTGCCAGTGTCAAAACATATCGGTGCAGCAAAGTTTGTGCAACTCCGTTTAATGTTTGACGTTGAACTATCCGCTTATAATGGTAGCTGGAGACCCTTGGACCATTGTGTTACATACGTCCCACTCCTCCCAAGTGATGTCCCACTCCACCCACAGAGGCGGGTGGAATGGGACAGATTTTAGCCATCACAAACTATTTTTTTACAGCTGCACCAGAAGTCATAGGAACCAGTGCGTCTCAGAAATTTTGCAGCTTGATTAGACCTGTATTATAATCAATCAAACATCGTTCTGCGTTCAAATTCAACAAAACTAAAAACACAATTGTGAAAAGTGTCCCAATCCTCCCGACTCTCCCCTACGGAGGGCAACGACAGAGTAGGTTACGTAGAAAGCCGCACAGCCCGTTAGTTCGAACCACCAGCAGCACATCAGACAAGTTTCACGGGCTTCTGTAACCTTCCCTTATTGGAAGCAAAGTTCTCTCTAAACATGAAGAAGAAATAATCCGTTAGATAATGGTGCACGTGGAAGCGCGCACTCACCGTTCCGTCTTGCCCCTTGCAAGATGGCCGCTGGCCGGTGCCGCCGGCTCCACTTCCTCCCGTTTCCTGTGTACAGGGACCCGTCACTCCCCAGAAGTTTTATTATAGCTTCCTTGGCTTGCACCTATATCTCTCCGCACAACACGCCATAGTTCAGTTTACGCACGACAGCCTTGACTCCCCCCCCCCCCCCCCATCCCCGAACATACTAAAGTCGTCTTGGCCCTGTACTTAACCAAAGCAAATTCCGAGCGAACGTGGCGGCTCGCCCCACCCCCCTCCCTCAATGTAGGCGCTCGCATGTACGCCTACTGCAAGCCTACTCTTGGCACGCGCCGCCGAGCTTCTTATGAGCACCCATGCATCCCCTCCATAACCTTTAGCGGAGTGGGCACTCCGCAAGGTTGTGTCCTTTTCCATCTTGTCTTGAATGCCTCACGTATTACTTTAGCTCAGGCTCTTCACAGTATCCCTCACCTTCAACGTACCTTCTAGGGTGCAAACGACATCACTGTGGAGAAGCCACAGCAGTGCTGGCAGAAAGCATGCAGAAAGAATGGTCTCTCCGGTTCCTCGAGAAAACTTGAGCGACTTCTGATACACCCTTCACCTCGTACTCTTGCCACTGCACCCATCACTGTTACCTTGGCCGGATGCCCAATCCCGCAGGTCGACACACTCCGGATCCTGGGCCTTTACATCCTAAACAAAGGACATAAAACTTTCGCAATCCGCACACTCAGGCGGGTGGCGGAAGCGCTGCAGCATCTCGTCCGCAGAGGTTCTGGCAAACACTATGGCGTAAGGGAGCACGATTTCGCTTATCTCATTCAGCCCTTAATACTGAGCCGTTTCCTCTTTTCAATTATATACTTTATACTGCTGCACGAAAAAACATTGTAACCCTGGATGACATGCTACATAAAGCCTACCAGTTGACCTTACACCTCCCTCCTAGCAAAAAAACCTCGACACTTCTCCTGCTTGGGCTCCACGACACCACAAACGCACTCATAAAAGCTTACAGGCAAGCAGAATACGTTCGCCTAGCTCACCCCGGAATCCTCGGAAAAACGGTGATCGCGCTTGCCCTCACACACACGGATGCTTGGCACGTCCTTACCGAGACGAAAACCGCACACCTAAATTTAGAACGAGGACGAGACAACGAGAGCGCTTACAGCACTCTCGGCCCCCCACAAACCCGCCACGCCATGTGGAGCTCATATGGGGGGCTGTACACTGTGCGAGCCCCGGCAACAAGCCGCCAAAGACCATGCTCGAGGTTGCGAGGTCTCATCAACCGGGCAGCGCGGGATAGCAGAGCCCATGCACTGATTCAGCCAGATGAGACAGGTATATCGCGCCGAACGTCAGCTATGTCCCTACTCCACTAGTCCCTTGATAATTATCACTAAGTATCAGGAGGGTAAAGAATTGTAGACTCCCACAAAATTTGCGAGCCGCAAATACACATGTGCACAATCCAAGCCAGTCTTGTGTTCTTGCGTTCACGCTGACCCAAGACCCAAAAAATGAAAACTAGCGTGTGTTCTCTAGGCGCCGTCTGTCGCCAGCGAGACGACGACGCAGACGTAGCCGTCGTCCGCGTATTGCATATTTTCCTTCACGTTTGTCGTCCCGTGCTTTTCACCCAACTCTCTAACTGTGTTGCTCCTCCGAACTCAATAGCCCCTACCCAACGCAGCTTAGGGACACAATGCTTTTGGAACCAATGATAAAGCTATGTACTAGGGCCGGCACCATTCGGTTCTCCTATTCCCTTTCTCGCATCCACACGGGAGCATACACACACTTGCGCTATATCCACCAGCAGGCTCGTAGCCAGGAATTTTTTCGGGGGGCGGGGGGTGGGGGGGGGCGCCTGCTGAAAACCTCGGAAAAACACCTATTTTCAGTATTTATTCTCGGTAAAACACCCCCTTAATCCGATTTTCGGGGGGGGGGGCCCTAGCCCCCTACCGCCCTCTGGCTACGGGCCTCTCCACCAGCCCCAATCCTACCATAACCCATATTCTCACTGAATGCTCGGCGCACCACTCGCGTATAGAGCCCGGAGCCGCTGGCCACTGGAAAGGAATGGGAGACCCTGCGCTCAACAGAACCGGCCATGTAGAAGGTCGCCACTGACTGTGTGGCCCATGTCATGGACCTCTTTGAACTCATTAACGTATAGCCCAGTGGAGTCGTGCGGGGACCTCGGGATGTGCGTAATCGAATCATTGGGTTCAGTAATGTTGCATCTTTGTCTCTTTCCTGCATGGTAAACAGCGGAGCTGTTTAAGCGTTTGGTTGCACGGGGTAGTGCGTACAGAAATCACCATCACGAAGTGGCACGTGCGGTCTTCATCCTCTTCGTCCTCTTCTTGATCTTCTTCTTCATTCCCACAACACGTGCGCCAATTTGTCCGGCGTGGGATACGATAACTCTGATGCGCGACAGAACGAGTAGGGAACGGGAGAGAGAAAAAAGGAAAAGATTTAGAAAGAAACAGAGAAATAGTGAGAAAGAAATGGAAGAAAGCCATAAGAGATAGAAAGACAGAGGAAGGAAGGAAGGAAGGAAGGAAGGAAGGAAGGAAGGAAGGAAGGAAGGAAGGAAGGAAGGAAGAGGAAAAGGAAGGAAAGGCAGGAAGGTCAACCAGGCGCGCGTCCGGTTTGCTATCCTACACTGGGGGAGGGGAATGAGGGATTAAAAGAGAGGGAGATAGAAAGAAGAGTATACAAAAAACACTGCTGCGTTCCATAATACTGAGCGCGGGATCTCGGGCGAATCACGTTGCACTGGAGGTAGACGAGCGATGGTGCCTACTGAAGGCTTAGACACACTTCGCAAGTTCGTCGGCAAGCTCAAGTCCCCATACACTCAGTCCGTGCAACAGGTGCTGGATGGTCTATGTCTAAAAGACAGAGAAAAAAACTAGAAAGTATTACACATAGAGATAAAGAGATTCAAAGAAACATGCGAAAACTTAGAAAAACAAAGAGCAAGACTGAAAGAGACAGAAAGATATCACGTAGCCCTAGTCAAGTCACATGTTCCCGTCAAAATCACGTAACTCGAGTAACGTGACGTAAAATGACGTCAGACTAGTCCCGTGACATGTTCCTACCGAAATCGCGTCACAACGTTCACGTCACGTTATGACGTAACACTAGTCGCGCGACATGTCCCTCCCAAGTTCGCATAACTTAGGCGCCTGACGTAAAATCACGTAACACGAGTCACGTGAGAGAGAGAGAGTGTACAACTTCATTAGGGTCCAATGCAGACCCTGTGGTTGCCCCCGCCACCAGGCTACTACAACGTGGGGAACGGCAGGTCGAGCCTAACGGCCCTGTCGCGGGCGCTGGACGGCCAGGATTTCGCCTTGAAGGTTGTGAGGATTTCGGATATCAACCCTCGCACTCACCCACAGCGGCGGTGATAAGCAGCTACGGGCGCTACTGCGCATGTGTATTCATGTGCGAATGCTTCATAAGCCAGCACAGTTAAGGGCCCGGGGGGAGTAGCAGACGAACTGTCCTGAGGTGTGCGCGTGTGCACGGCGTGTGGTCCGCCGGGGTCGGGGTTAGCCGCGGAAGTGGTGCGCGGAATCTGTTGGCAAGTTAGTTTGGTGTATTGCCTTTTCGCCGTAATATTTTAAAGCTGTATTGTTGCTATTAAATTGTTTTTTTTTAGTTATCCGGACGTCGACGAGCGCCCCTTTCCTTGGATTCCACACCGAACCCTACAAGGTGTGGGCTGCGCAGAAGCCCATCCTACTCGGTCTTGTTGTAAACCGGCCGGAGCAACCCGCACTCCCCAAAGCATGTGTGCTAATGTAGCGGCCTGCCTGAAAGCGCTGCAGGCAGCGTAGGGAAATTTTTGTGGATACGCAGTACACCAGTTTACACCCTTAAGGGGGGTTTTGCCGTGTCTCCAACTAACACCCCTTTCACCTTAGAAAAAGGGTGTCTTCACGTATCAGTACACCAATACCATAAGATGTTTTCAGTAGCCTAAACACCCTTACCACTAAAAACATGTGGTTGATCATTTTGATGTAGAAATCGGTATAACACAAGAAAGTGAAACATGTCTTCGGAGAAGTATCTGAATGTTTATTGCACATTGATATACAATGGATATTGGTGTTTATTGGCTACAGCATTATTAGACGTTGACCCACCCATGTTGACGCCTGGTGGCACTTTTGCACACGACAAGCAATGGCTCACAACCGGGACACATTTTCCGGAGACACTGCATTGCACGCGCCGGAGTATCGCGCAAATCACACATGAACCACAGGCGTTCTCAAACCGTGCAAGCGATACCGTACGGGTTTTCACTAAATCGTTTTGTGAACTCGCGGTCCGCTGCAGCGAAGGGTGCATGATTTACGGGTCGGCGACCGTCCTGTGACTGTGCTTGGCATGCGGCGTCCTGTTGGCGAGCAGCGTCCTGATAGTGGGTCGCTTCGGCGAAGGTACGATCATGTCGGTCCAGTTTCGGTGTGTGTATGGCAGCCAGTTGGGTAGCGATGCGCGCAACGTCGGAAACGCGAGAGGCCGAGTTCTCAGCTTGAGCTGTGAACGAGCGAATACCTCCTGCTCCCCCCTGGCGTGTCACTCGCTGCACCAAACTAACTTGCGCGACATTCGCCCGTCCACGCCGTTGTCTTTCGGCGGCGCTTCATGCAGTAGTTCTCGTAGTCGGTGCCTTCGCACTCCTATCGGTAGACGGCGGAGAAACAGCGTTGGTGCATATGGAAGCTGCACACGCTTGCACAACGCGAAAGACAAAGCACGTAACAGCGTCGTCACCGAGTCAAATCGCTCATGGCCTCCGAGGTTAGTTCCAGAAACGTTGTCGGAGCTAATTGCGGAGGCCACGCTCCGCTGTGCTGAGTAGGGCCAACGCCACCTAGGTGGCGTTGGTAGGACGCCCTGATGTCAACGTCCGTTCGAATGCTGGCATCGAGGCGCCGTACCATAGTGCTGATACCATGGCATATGTAAACTGGTAGCGTAACTTTTATAGAAGCCCATGTATCCAGTAGCTGGCGGCTCGTTGCCACCGTCGCCATCTACGTATGGAGGGGACAACTAACAGCAAACAAAAAATGAAAAAATAAAATATGACGTCACAACCGGAAGCGGTAGCGATGTCGTGAATTTGCCCTAAATGGCGCGAAATTGAAATTTTTCTTAATTGCTGACCTTTTACATGCCTTCTGATAAATACGCGATTTTATTGCGCCTTTATGGCCCGCCAATTGCGTGCGCGAGAGAAAAGGAAGACCAGCAAGAAAGATTGAGGAAGCACGGTTGTTTTATTAGCCAAATAGTGTACTTGAAATATACACCAAAAACTTTGCAGATGAAGAAATGGTGCTACAACTGTTCACGAGCACAATAACACAAAGGTTCGAAAACTCACGTTGGGCAATCGTGGAAAACCACTGTAGCGAGACAGCAGCCTTGAGAATATCACTTTGGCAACCTTAGAGTACAGCGTCTCTGCTTATCGTGTCGCATTCACCATCACGAAAGGCGAGGGCACGCCGGCCGTGCGCCAGCGAAGGCAGTCGGCAGTCACAGGAGCGGCTATCTACACATTCTGTGAGCTAGTTCAGCTCTGAAATGTCACGCCAGTAAACAGCACAGAAGCAAATAATCTACTGAAGGTACGCACGAAACCACCACGCAAAAGTGAGCGATGCCTCGTTGACCCGGCAATGCGCCGAACTAAACACAAGCACTGATAGCAGACTGCCTGCATACGCCCCCCATTTATGGCGCTCGACCAAAAAATGAGGCAATCAACCGTTTAGCCAAGTGTCAGATAAACCGTAAAGTAAATTTTTAGTTTACATAGGCATATAAAAAAAGTATGAGAATTCGAAAAAAAAATTGTCGTGAGTTTTTGGTTTTCTTTATCTGTCCCCTCCTCACCTAGTCGCGCTTCAATCGTGCGGCGGGCGTTGATATCTATGGCAATAGGTTTTCGACCACTTTTCGTTCCAAGTTTCGCGACCGATATAGTTTGACCATGCTGATACTACCTAAGCGTTCTCTGTCGGTGCTCGTTAGTGTCGTAAGCAGTACTTCTCTTCTCCGGTCGTAGGCGGCGGCACCGCGCCCCCGACAAACCAAGAGCGCAGGTACAGAGAGAAGGAGTGTGAGATATATAAAGCGCGTCTGAAGTACGCTGCCCGTATGCACCAGTGGCCCAGTTGGTTAAGCGCCGGGTTTCTATCCACGGAATCGAACCCACGACCGAGAGGTCGTGGGTTCGATTCCCGGGTCTCCAGAATTTGAGATTATTTTTCTTCATGTTTCTTTATATTCTGTTCTTGTAAATTTTAACAACGTCATATCTGTGACGGAAGTACGTCAGTGTAGTCTTGGTGAAGCTCGGCATAAAACACTTTCGTGTTAAAAAAAAAACGTGAAGAAATTGGGGGGACCCTTAAGCTTCGCCTTTAAGAGTTGAACGCGATAGCGATATCCTGTACCTAGTGGGTACTTCAATCACTTAGTGCATACTATGTAATGGGTAGCATGCTTTAAACCACGAGCAATTATACACGGGAAATGCGGGAAATGCTTTCGAACTTTTATGCACCCACTACGTGGTCGCCGCCGACGCCGACACCGACCCCGACGCCGACGCCTGAATTTCTGCGAAACGAGCTCTTTAACGCTATTGCGTTAAAATTAAATTTTACCAGTCAGGGGACTTGCAATCACAGACTAGAGGGGACTCTGGCGCTGCGATCGTTCAGCCACCATGGGAATGATGGGTAGTACACGGATTTGCCTAGTCTTCGTGCTTGCCGGCTTCAAACGCAGTTGTGGCTTTGTTTATTGGTGCGTTTTCGTTCAGTTTCGGATAAAAGGATGGACCGTTGTGAACTTCGTGAGCATATTTGAATCGTGAGCCTAAAAAGGTGAAGGTGGTGAAGCGTAACTGCTAAACCTTTGTTGAACTTTGTATTGCGGCAAAGCGAATTCGGGCCATACGCAGCCAAAAGAACGAAGACTAGGCAAGACTAGGCAAGTTTGTGTACTACCCATGATTCCCATGCTGGCTGAAGCGCCGTGTGTTGCAGCCCCCATCGACACTAGTGCCAGAGTTCCCCTCTAGTGTATTTATAGGAAACTCTATGCACAGAACAGTGTATTGTAAAATACCCCATTAACAGAGCGCTCATGTATTTTTTCCTTGCGCTACACAGCCATACACAGACCATCTGGTATACTATATAGCCATAGTATGTTAAGCCGCCGTTCAGCGCCGGTGGGGATATGCCTGTTCCGTATAAATGAACATCAAACGTTAAGAGAATAGGCGTAAGTTAATGATATATGCTTCTAGACAACCTTTAAAGAGAGATACATTTTAATCTAAACTCGCCTATGATACAACGGCTGTTTAATTAGCGAGTCCCACTTATCATCTGGCAAGCTGTGGTATGGGCCATGGGTGTTTCGATAAACCATTACGCCCTTAACTCCTAAAGGCGGTTTCAGTTAGTACATCACCCCTCAAAGGCTATTGTGGAAGGACAGCACCTTTACACCCTAATTTTTGCAAGTTTTGTTAGGAAAAAGGGTGTTTTTGCTTGCTTGAAACCCCTTAAGGGTGCACAGTGGCTTACAATGTAGGCTTCATTCATGTATGCTAACGACGGGTACGAATGGGTTTGAAGTAAGCACAACGAGACTGCCTGGGCTCTATTGAGTTCCGAATGTGGGATCGGGAAAGCCCGCCTCGCCATGTTGTAGTACTTGGTAATGTCGCTGTAGGTGGTTGGAGTGTCTTTATGTCCCGTGTCGTCGGCGCTGGAGCCGTCGCCCATGTCGAGAGCAGTGCGGTCGGTGAGCGCGCGCTGCTGTGTGGGCCGACTCGTTCGGGCTTTTTGAAGGCTCTGACGGCTGCCTTGCAGTCGCTGTACACCTCTTCACACCGACCATTTAGCAGAGTGAGTGCGATGGCCACTTCTTGGGCCACCTGCGGGTTTGTTCTGTGTACCATGGCGCAGTTCGTAGTCGAGCCGGTCCGGCTGACCTAGTCATGTGACAGGTTTCCTTAGCGGGGTGGGACAGCGGTCTGTGAGGGACACGTCCACCACGGGAGTCCGAACGCTGGCTCCGCTGTTTGTTCCAGCCTTGCACCATAGTGCAAGCTGCGCACATGTTTTGCAACGACATTTCCTAAATTACTATGTCTCGGTGTTTCCCAAATTACTATTTCTCGGTTTATCTTAGCACCGAGTTTGGTTGCTGACATACTTTCGTTTACGCATCCTGGATTTTCTGGTTAAAGATAAGGATTATATTGGATACGTATGATGTCGGAGCATCAGTTTAGCTAAGAACCAATTAACTGCCAGGATAATTAATGAAAGTTATGTAAAAAAGTTCAGTGAAAGGTCAGACGCTCTTCTTGTGAGATCTGAGAATCACTGTGGCTCCTGGTGGAGCATATCGCAACCACGTGCTTATTTTTACGTGGGCTCTGAGGTCCGCTTCGGCAGGGCGCTAAAAGCCAGCTTAACCGAATGAATAAACACGAACGTCGACATGCAAGGCCCACAACCAGGTACTTAAGTCGATGAATACGGTCACGTCAGGATATTTGGTTCATCGAAGTGGTACTTTCTAGCATGTTCCTTCCAGCGACGTTCAATTCTTTACTATTTCTCGCTTTGTCGCCTTATTTACCTTGAATTGTTGGCAGTCTTTTGCTTACGCAAAAGTGCTGTCGAATGATTATGTTCACGTGTGAAGCAACTACGAAAACTTCTTGTAAGCATGAGTGATATTTTCTGGCATGGGTTTTCGAAGGACGTTTATTAAATTACGATTCATAAGTTGTTCGCTCCATCTACATTTGATCGTTGACAGGCTTCTATTTATGCACCATAGTTGTCAAACTTTCATGTAACACTTTTTGTACATGAGGGGAGCTATCTTTTACACGTTCTGCGATAGAACAAAAAGAAACGTCACAGAAATGAGAGGACGAGAGGGAGTGAACATCTTGCCGCACGGGATAGGTCGAGACTCGTCTGAAGGTCAGACGAGAAAATAGCAACCGGAAAAGACTGCTGTGAATCATTTTGTCGACTGCTAGGCTAAAGAACAAACACAGAACGGACGGAG
>JALIZH010025413.1:0-28077 GCA_030522465.1 Rhipicephalus appendiculatus
TTGCCATTATCATCATCCTCATTTATTTACCCCTAAAGGCCCTTCTCAGAGTATTACATAAGGGGGGTACAAAAGCATCATTAACAGTATGGCCTTATAATACAGTGATAAACAAACAAGCCAACAAAACAAAAAGAAAACAAAAAAAAACAATAAAAGTTTGAAAAATACAGTATACATGTTACAATTCGAAAAGAGAAACAGAAAGTGGAACAGGAAGAAAAAATGCTAAATATGCCGTCACAAACGTATGGTACATGAAAAACAGAGTATGGTGGCAGATTAATAGTTTAAAAAACACGAAAGTATGTGCCTTATTTTATTGGAATTCTGTTCATTAACTATATATTCCGGTAGCGCGTTCCATAGCTCAAAAGCAGTCGGTAGGAAGTATTTATTAAAGGCTTTAGTGGTGCCATGCAGGCGTTGTATACTGAGGTTATTAAACAGACGGTGTGAAGTGTGGTTGGGTGGAAGCAAAATAGTGTTTCTGAGGTGAGGGAATTTATAATACAGTTTGTGGAAGTTGTGAAATCTGACGGCGAAGTGACAGACTTGATATGCTTAGGGATGATTTGATGTAACTGATACTAGAGCGCCAGTCATAATTTGATACATTATTTTTAGGGTCCGAATGTCTTCTGTTGTGCTCCAGAGACAACAGCTTCACAGATAAAACCAAAGAGCTGCCTTAAAGTGCAAATTTGTTGATTTGCTTGCGTGCACGCGTCGTAGTTCTGGTCCTGGCGTAAGGACTAAACGCAAGATTTCTAGAAATGTAGTCAAGTTGAGCTCTCGGAAGGAACTGTTTATTTACCCCTATTGTACACAGGGAGTCATAGTCACAAGTCATAATCACACACGTTAGACAGTCACAAATATCACTGAAGTAGTTGTGTGTTTCTTGGTCCTGGTGAAGCAGCCTTGTGCACACAACGCATTTCGGCCTCAAGGAGAACTTCGTGAGCCCGATCCCTGTGTCAGGGTGAGCCGCTTTAGGTAGACGAATTGTTTCCCGAATGGACCTGGTCATCAGCCGTTTTGAAACGTACTCTTTTTTGTCCTTTAGAACTCATTGCAATGATATCTTTCTTGTTTGGGCTTTGTTGGGTGCAGTTGAGCTCATCGTCAGTGTGGCTCGCACGGGGTCAAATGCGTCAAATGGCTGTTTATTGAACGAAAACGCGCTCTTATAAACAGCCTATATCAGAGGGGGGCGTTACCGCCAAACGAGCGCGCGTGTGCATGACTGCGCATTACGTCACATCTCCCTTTTTTATTAAACAAAAAAACTTCCCCATCTCCCGCTAAAGGGAATCATGTGTGGATGCGAAGCAGCGGGGAGATGGCTGGCTTGAGCGGGAGAAACGTCGCTGCTCCCGATTCGCGGCGCTGCACAGGAGAGAGAATGAGGCGCGCGCGCTCCGTCATTTTCAAACCCCGGAACTACTGCGGCGCCCCCCAGCGGAGTATGCAGCTGTCGCCCCACCTGTCGTGCGCGCCGCTCCGTAGAGTAGAGGATTCCTAGAGGAGAGGACCGTAGGAGAGGAGAGAGAGGGAGAGGGGACGCGCTGTGAAGTGTGGGACGCGGGCGCCGCTCCGTAGAGTAGAGCATTCCCAGAGCAGAGAAAGGGGGGGAGCGTAGGAGGGGACGAGCATGCGCTGTGGTGGTGTGGGACGGACAAAGCCCCCGCAAGCACATGCAAGCAAGATCAAGGAATGGAGTCAACGGGCCGCGGGCGCCACTGCGTAGAGTAGAGGATTCCCAGACGTGAGGAAGCTGGGGAGCGTAGGAGAGGAGAGAGAGGGGGGTGTGGGACGCGGGAAGGAGGGACGGACGAAGCCCCCGCAAGCAAGATCAAGGAATGGCGTCAACGGGAGGCGGGCGCCGCTCCGTAGAGTTGATGATTCCTATAGGAGAGAAAGGGTGGGAGCGTAGGAGAGGGGCTGTGGGACGCGGGAAGGAGGGATGTACAAAGCCCCCCGCCACCACATACAAGCAAGATCAAGGAATGGAGTCAACGTGGGCGACACACCACCGGTAGAGCACGTTATTCTTTGCTTGCATCCCCCCAAACACATGCAAGCAAGATCAAGAATTGGAGTCAACCTGGGCGACAGACACCACCTTCCTAGTCATTGCTAAGCAGCCTCTCTGTACTCTCGGCGATGACTCTGGTGACTGTAGTGGTGGTTGACGGCCTCATATTGTACTACAGTGTTCTGGTTCACATAGTAGGTGCTTCCGGACTTCATGAAATTGGCCGGACGCGGGACGCGGGAAGGACGCGGGACGCGGGAGGGACGGACATAGCCCCGAGCATAAGATGCTTCGCATCTAAAAAATGCCCCCACCTAACCCGAAGGGAATCGTGAGGAAATGCGAATGCATTTCGCGTGCGCTTCACACCATTTATATATAGTGGTTGAGGTTCGAAGAAGGAATAGGCGCCTAATTTCTGCAGCCCGGTCGGGAGTACGGCGCAGCGCCTGTTTTTTCTTATTTTTTATTTTTTTTATTTTTTTAACTCTTTTTTTATTATATATATATATATATATACGTGCGAGCGAGCGGACAGGAGAGGGGCGCAGGGAGGAGAGAGCGAACGGCGAAAGAAGGAGCGGCGAAGCACTGCACCCACCCTCTCCTACACCCTCTCCACACACGCGGGAGCTCCGCCGAGCTCCCGCGATGCGAGCGCCCTCACACACCAGAGCGCGCTCCTCCTCTCCACTCACTCTCCGCTACTCCGCCCGCACCACCTGCTCCGGTTGCTAGGGGCGAGGATAAGCGCGCGCGCCCGCAGCTGTTGCTATGGGAGAGGGAGTGAGAGCGGAGAGATGCGGACACCGACGCCTGACATAGCCCGACTAAGAAATGCATTCGCATTTAAAAAGCTAAAGTTCCGACATTGGGTAGCTTCGAGGTGGCCGGTGGTTACATTCGCTTCTGCGCAGCTGAGGCTCTGCAGGGCCCACGTCGGCTTGATTTTGTGTGGGGGGCGCCAGTGGAGCGGGGGGCCAGACGGAGATGTTCCCTGGTGCGCTGCAACTGGAGCCCATCTTCGGTCTCGACAATGTAGGCTCTCGGAATGTTGGCAGGCTTGACAACCGTAGCAGGGGACCAGGTCTTTGATGGCACGTTGTACACTGTGACGCGGGAGCCATCGGGAAGTCCTGGTAGCGGCCTAGTACCCCTGTTGTAGAAGGAACGTTGTCTACTTCTGATGTCCGTGGAGTCGCCGTTGCACCTCCTCAGGGGGGTATGGTCTGCGATCGCAGGTGGGTTTCGGTGACTGGTAGCAGCGTCCTCGCCTGTCGGCCCATGAGTCTCTGCATTGGAGATTTCAAATAGGAATCGCGAGGCGTGTTTCTCCACTCAAGCAATGCAGCACAAAAATCCACTGTGCCGTACCGATAACTCTTCAGCAATTTTTTGGCTTCTTGCACCACACGTTCAGCCATTCCGTTTGATCGAGGGTGTTAGGGACTGGAACGAACATGATGCAAGCCAATCTTGCCCAGATCCGGCTTTCACGGACATCGGTGTTTAGTTCGCGTGTCTTCCACCACATGCCGCATGACTTTTAGCTTTTTGAATCTCGCGCGAAGTCAAGAGTTGCGTCAAGGCAAAAAAAGAAAAGGAAAGAAACAAAAGAAAAAAGTTCAGAACACACAGCTTCACGACTTGGCGTCGCCTGCCGCGTTCGCTGCTAACGGCGACAAAGATAAGACCGGCGAGCTGCAACGTTAAAGTGGCTAGTCATTCCTCGATCCTATGGCAACGACTCGTTTTACGCATCAGAAGAAGAAAACGGTGCCCGACTGCACCGGGAATTTTGAAAGGGCAGCCAAACGTATTGATTTATTCCCTTCGCATTTTTACAGCGAGAGCTGTTATGAGATCACAAGGGTCGTTCTTGCGCCGTAGTTGTCAGCCGCCGCCGCCGCCGCCGCTGGTGTCCGTAACCAATATCACACGAAATAAGAAAAAGCTAAATAAATAAAAAAACACCCGTGACAGAATGGGAATCGAACCCGGGTCCTCTGCGTGGCAGCCCAGCACTCTACCACTGAGCTACGCCACTGCTTAAAACTGCTGTGCAAACTGACCCTATGCAGGCCTCATGTCGGGTAAGGAATCGCGTTAACGTGTGTTGTAAAGCGCTTTAGAACAGTAATGTAACAACCAGGCGTCACACAATACGGATTGCGTAACGAGTGGGTCGTTCAATGCTCCAACCCATTACAAAATGGCATAATTCTTCATCGTCGTCAGCCACAGCATCAACAAAGTGCACATAATGCGTCACAAGAGTGTAGCGGGTACCGCGCTTTTCCGCAGAATGACGAACAATGGCATAGTAGACGCTTCCCCACTACAGACAAATTATGAGGATTTATGGCGTGGTGGGTACCATGCAAGTGGGCTTGTAGTAGTTGCCCCAAGAGTGTTTAAAAACAGGTTCAGAAAGGCCGCTCTCCCAGTTTTCGCTGTGACTGTGCTGCGCGTTCCGCGCACGCCTGGCGGTTTTTTGCAGCTGGTATGTTATGCCCGCCGTTTGTCCGGTTCGCGATGTAGAGAGGAAACCATGATCATGCCGGCGCGGTGACGTCAAGCAAAATTAAGAACAGCTTTGCCTAGTTAAACCAATGTAACCATAGACAAGCCTTATTAAGCCATGTAGAGCATTGTAAAACCTAATTACCTACTCATAACTAAGCTAATGAAATCACACCTCAAAAAGCTCTAATTAAGCCGAGCTGAGATTCTCGTGTGCCTAGTAATGCCGACCCAAGCAAACTTGGCCGACCATGGCTTTTTGGCCAATGTCGCCCCTAGCTCGGCTACAGGTGCGGGGCCGACGTAATCGGCCGTGAAACCATGGCCAGTAGACGGGCCCACGTAAGCTGCTGGCCTCAACGCCCTATATGTGGCCCACTGCACCGACACCAGCCTGGCCGCCGACGCTGGCACAAGGTAGCAGGCCGGTGTAGCGCCGAGCACGCGGTTTTTGCCCGGCCAGAGAGGCCGTGAGTACGTCGGGCCAGCCTTAGTGGCCGAGCGTGCAAGCGGACTGCCGTTTCCTTTTTTTTTTTTCACTTCGCAGCCGCCATAGTTTCGCTTCTTCGCCTTCCCTGCAGCGTGTATGGACGCGGGCATGCTGTCACGTTGCTGCAAAAGTAGCGGTCTCTCTGGTTTAAACTTTGCTATATGATGAGTCACATGGAGTCAGGTGTGAGAGTCATTGATTCCTTAAACAAACACTAAACGCGTTGTGAGCCCCAAAGTTCAATTAGGTTTTTGTAGTAGCGAGTATTTTTCAGCACGATTTCAAAGAAAGAATACCGGGACGAGATGCTCAGTTTGGGAAGCCAGCCGCCCGGAAGGTACGCCTATTCTTCCGTCTTGGCCTATGACCTAACACTGGCGACATGGTAAACAAGTTCCCGCGCATAAAGGACAGAGCACGTCCACCGTTGCTCAGAAGATATATGCTTCATGTATTTTCTGTCCATGTGTCTTCTGTCTTCATGTATCTTCTTCATGTCCGATAAGGTTGGCTTGTGGACGCTAAGCGCGCGCGCTCATAATTTTTTATTTTTGTTCACGAGCCGACCAAAAAAGGAAATCAAACACGAGGGCGAGGAGCAAGCGGCTTCAGATGAGGTTGGCTTGTGGAAGCTAGGCGCGCTCCCTCCTCCTTTATCTTTCCTCCACGCGAACAGACGAAGCCAACGGTACCAACGGCTACTGCGACCGCTGTGGCCAGCATACGTGAAACGAAATCCGACGGAGACGCATGGGAATGCGGTTGCATGATTAATAGTGTTTCAACAATGTGGCGTGTCATTCTTTAACAATACAGTTGGCTAATTGAAACCGAATAGTTAAATGCTGCCACGTTTGGCAATGTTTGCGCCCGAATAGCTGCAAAAACCTAAAAAAAGTAACTTGTTTCAGTTCCAGTCAGAGTCACTGCGGAAGCCACCACGAGCCATCAGCAGCTGTTCATGTCCGGAGTGTCGCCGTCGGTCCGAGCCATCCGAGAGCTGAGTGACGCAGGCGCCTGGGCGAGGAGGCCTTAATTCTTCTGGTTGACAAACTGCGTACACTTGGCTTGACCCCCCACATTTTTTAGGTAAGTGGACGTTCGTTGTTATATTTCTTCTTTTTGTGTGTATTTAAGAAGAAAGCATGCAAGTGTCACCACCGTTGCGGTGTGCCTTGATGCATTCATATGTGGTGGAGGACAAAAATATCGAAGGGAGCTCCGCAGGTGTCGCGCGGCAGATTTGAAGCAACTAGTATTGCTAGTATCGGGCCGTAATGTTATCCCTACTTGAGAGCGCGCATTCATTGTAACGCGGGAAAGTTATGGCAGCATAGATGCAAAAATATAGTCAGCAAATAACCTGCGTCGCAGAGGTCGTGTGCTGGGCCGACTTTGCGAATAATAGAAGCGTCAAGGAGGGCTCGAATACCAATTATGTGTGCGTGTCATAGGCGTGCGCAAGGAGGGGGAGGGGGGCAGGGGCGGCGGCCACCCCCCCCCTAGTCAACGAAGAGGGTGGGGGGCGGCCGCCAGAGGGGGGGGGGGGGGCATAGTCAGCCCCATATTTTGAGATAATAGGAAGCGGGCGGGGGGGGGCGCTGCGACTCGTGCGAGGTGGGGGGGGGGGAGCAAGGTCTGTACGTGCGCGCGCGCGCGCGTGTGTGTGTGTGTACAGTGTTTCACACGCGCACACGTGTGTGTGTGTGTGTGTGTTTACAGTCTGTACACGTGTGAGTACACGTGCGCATGTGTACAGTCTGTTTCACACTTAGGGGAAATCTCGGAGCGCATGGCATCGCGATGCGGCCAGCGCTGCAGTCGCGCGCCGGCGGCAGCTCGCGCGTGCGCAGACACTTGAGACACTCGGAACTGCCTTTTACAAAATCAGTGCCGCGACCTGGCGTGGCTCTGTGCTAGAATACTTGATTGCCACGCCGATTGCTTGGGTTCGATTCCAGCTGGGACCCTGATATTTATCATTTGCATTTATCGTGTCAACGCTGCCGACGTCAGATTTCCTTAACGCTCTCGCATTTAAATTACTAATGTCGGTCCTCGCCGTTCCTGGGTAGATATAAATTTTCAAACAGCTGTGGCGCATACCGCGGCCCGTGGTGTACGGGTATGAGCCACACGTGTCTGCAGGAAAGGGTTTAACGACGTATGCGACAGGATTTTCATGTTATTCATGTCATGACTAGCCAGACATATTCGTCAATGCCTCTTGCCCTACCATACAAATATTGGTCGACCCGTAGTTAAGGAGGCGATCACGAGAGCACCCAGACGCAGGCGGCTAGATAGATAGATAGATAGATAGATAGATAGATAGATAGATAGATAGATAGATAGATACCTAGATAGAAACGCAAAACTGCAGTACGCAAAGAAATGCTTCGCATTTAGAAGCCGTGTGCAAAGAGGTATTGCTTTCTTTGCTTGGGCTGCAAATGTTTCGCATACTTTACGACATGCTCTCTGTAATGGGGGAACAGCCACGCCAAATAAGGAGTGCCAAATCATGCAACAGGCATGCTTTATGTATGTCAGTGTACAGAGTGGCGTAGCCAGGGGGTGGCACACCGGGCACGTGCCCCCCCCCCCCCCCGAATTTGTTTTTCGCCATGACATACATAGCGATAAATGGCCATTTCAAGGAGGTGCCCTGCACGAAATCAAGGAGGTGCCCCCCCCGCCCCCCCCCCGAAAAACATTTCTGGAACAGCGTACAAAACTGGGCGAGTTGGTTGAACTTCATGGTTTTTAAAAAAGCAGCGCAAAAAGACGGTACACAAGATGAAGGAGGGCACAGGACAAGCGCTGAACTAGCAACTGTCGTCTTTATTAAAAGAAAGCGAATAAATACAAGCAGTTTTGCTGCGTGCGCACCCTCTAAGCTGCAGAAATTGTCACGTGTTTTCAAGTAGGCTGATTTCACAATCATGAAGATAGATAGATGGGGCGGAAATGCAAGTATCATGATTTTTCTTGATGTGGAAAGCTTCGATGATTTCACGTGATCTTTGATCCATGTGCCTGAAGATGACATGCGTACGATCAAACAAAGGTTTACAGCCACATGAGCGACAATGAGAAGACAAATGTGATGTGGGTGTGCCCTTCAATGTGTTGCTGTGTTGGCGGAGCCTCTCGTTAAGGCAGGCGCCAGTCTGTCCTATATAGACTTTTCCACATGTTAATGGGATATTGTAAACAACACCACACAAGCACGTTACAAATCGAGTGCGATGATTAACGGAGCACACATTCTTTTTTGCTGAACCTGCCATGGTTCTATCTACAGCGGCGCATGCTCTCCCAAGCTTACCGCGAGCCGAGAACACAACATTTACGTCAAATCCTTTTGCAATCTTTTTGAGCCTGTGTGACAGTACATGAACATATGGAATAACAGCGAAATTCTTAGGCTTTTCAGTGGAGCTTGTGCGTTGCCCAGACCGTGCTGCAGATAGCTTCAAAGATTTTAGCAACCTGAGGGAGATACATGATAAGGTTGAACTTGGAAAGCCCGCATTGTTTAACCGAGCCAACTGTTCCTGAAAGCTGGCCTCGACCTTATGGTGACAAGACTTGTTAAGGGCAGATTTTAGTGAATTGAAGGCAATGCCATTCTTCACTATCTTAGAGTGTCCTGATGAATAGCTCAAGAGTGATTTTTTTGCACGTGGCGAGAAACACCGGCACAGATGGTCGGGTTCAGTATACAGACACAGATCTAAAAATCTAATAGCACCATTGACGGGCAAGTTATTAAGATATTTCGCTACGTCGATGACTTTTTAATCTTACTGCCGAGTGACGCTTGTACTTCCCTATTGCATGACGTACAGAGTATATTCAAAGACAACGCCTTTGGGCTGCTGTTCACGACTGAATTGCCCGTCAATGGTGCTATTAGATTTTTAGATCTGTGTCTGTATACTGAACCCGACCATCTGTGCCGGTGTTTCTCGCCACGTGCAAAAAAATCACTCTTGAGCTATTCATCAGGACACTCTAAGATAGTGAAGAATGGCATTGCCTTCAATTCACTAAAATCTGCCCTTAACAAGTCTTGTCACCATAAGGTCGAGGCCAGCTTTCAGGAACAGTTGGCTCGGTTAAACAATGCGGGCTTTCCAAGTTCAACCTTATCATGTATCTCCCTCAGGTTGCTAAAATCTTTGAAGCTATCTGCAGCACGGTCTGGGCAACGCACAAGCTCCACTGAAAAGCCTAAGAATTTCGCTGTTATTCCATATGTTCATGTACTGTCACACAGGCTCAAAAAGATTGCAAAAGGATTTGACGTAAATGTTGTGTTCTCGGCTCGCGGTAAGCTTGGGAGAGCATGCGCCGCTGTAGATAGAACGATGGCAGGTTCAGCAAAAAAGAATGTGTGCTCCGTTAATCATCGCACTCGATTTGTAACGTGCGTGTGTGGTGTTGTTTACAATATCCCATTAACATGTGTAAAAGTCTATATAGGACAGACTGGCGCCTGCCTTAACGAGAGGCTCCGCCAACACAGCAACCCATTGAAGGGCACACCCACATCACATTTGTCTTCTCATTGTCGCTCATGTGGCTGTAAACCTTTGTTTGATCGTACGCATGTACGATCTTTCTTTTAATAAAGACGACAGTTGGTAGTTCAGCGCTTGTCCTGTGTCCTCCTTCATCTTGTGTACCGTCTTTTTGCGCTGCTTTTTAAAAACCATGAACATTTCTGGCTACGCCCCTGATTGTACACCTTTTCAAAGAAAACGCTGAAGGTTTTTTGTCAGATAGATCATCCAGGTCTCCATTATTATTGCAACGAACTTCATAAATATACAGCTTATCCCGCATGGTGTTGCTTCTACATAAATGAAGTCCTTGGAAAGATCATAAGGCTTGTTTGTAAGCGGATGAATTCTTGAGTTACCACTGCTTTATTTTGACATTCATGAGATGTGCTTACTTTGGTTCAAAAGCGAGTGCCTTTGTGTTTTAGCATATATACGATAATTGCACAGCAGTCATTTTCTCGTCAGAAAACGGTTTGTATTCTTATCGTAAATATGTGTTCACAATTTGTTCTAATGTTCCATTAAATGGATTATTTTTGCAGTGTCCGTTCGTAGCAGGTTCCCGGACGCATCGCTGGCCTCTGTAGGTAAAGTGGTGAAAAGGTGGCTGATCGGAGCGAGCGACAGAGATGGTGGTCGCAACAGGAGGCGACAGGAGGCGGCAATAACGGCGCGCGACATCAATGGAGAGTCTCCATGAGGACACACCCGTGGCACTTCGACCGAAAGACGTTCGTTTGAGACATTCATTTTGAGCTGAAAAAACAAATTCAGCTCTCTGAAATTATATTTGTATCCGTCTGATTATTTACTGGTCGAAATCCTTGCGTGGCTCTGTGCCAATATTTCATACAGCATCAGTATCAATTGCATTTGCCAATTTTTGGGCCATGATGTGTACACTCACACTTGTGTGTACACTCATGACGGTACACTCAACTGGGCTTGGTTTTGACAGTGCAAACAAGGGTATTTGTGCAAAAACGTTTCCATTGTTATTAGTTCTCATCATTTGAAGGATTAATTCAGTGTAAACTTTTTCAATTCATTTCGGTTGCCCAAAGCGTTGCGTCAAAAATGCCAAAGCGAATTAAATATTGATAAACCCCCCTCCCCTCCCCAAATAAAAGAAAATCACCCCCTCCGTGGTGGAAATATATATATACTTGCATGAAATAAATTCAGAATGTATAGCGTTGATTGCAACGGCAAATGAACGTTGGCCGTGTTTTTGCCATCGCTGGGAAGTGCTCAGGACGCGTGCGGCCCAAGGTAGGCACTGCCAAGTCTACATCAGCCCGACGTCGTTGGCCGACCAGCTGCCGATGGTTTTTTTCTACTGCTTAGGCTTCTCTGGATGCACAGAGAGTGGTTGTACTTCTTATAATAATTTTTGCGGTTTTGCGTCTAAAGAAAGCGATATCAATGTGAGAGATGCCGTAGTGGAGGGCCCCCGATAGTTAGACCACGTGGGGTTCTTGAACGTGCACCTAAATCTGAGCCCATGGGCTTCTTGCAAATTGCGTCCATCGAAATGCAGCCTCTGCGTCCGCAATTCACTTCCGCGAACTAACATGGTACTACCAATCGTGTGGTTCAAACTACAAAGTATGGCCGCGGCGGCTGCATTTTCGATGGAGGCGAAAACGCTTGAGGCCCGTCTGGTTAGATTTAGGTGCACACTAAAAAACCCCCGATGTTCGAAATTTTCGGAGCCCTCTACTGCGGTGTCTCTCATAATCATATGGTCGTTTTGGGACATTAAAGCCCAACAATTACTATAACAGGCTGGTGACTTTCCTGTGTTGCATTCTGCCGTTTTCACGGCCGCCGCTGCCACCGGTTGTTGTTGTTCTTTTTTCTGATGCTTTAACTTGTAGGCACGCCCAAGTGCTATACTTGCAGAGCTGTACTGAGTGATGACAAGAATGTTATTACATGCTGTATGTGTAATTTTAGCTTTCATGGCACGGTCTGTTCGGGCATGACAGAGGAAGCATTCGGGACGAAACGCGATGCCAAGAAGAAAAACTGGAAGTGTGAAGCTTGCAGGCCAACCGATGTGAAGACGAACGCGCCGGCTGCAGATTTGTTGGGAGATACCGATATTAAACTCATGATAGTGGATATGAGCAAGAAGCCAACTTCCCTCGTTCCTTTGACAGAGAAAGTAGGGGAAGCGGAAAGGCTCGCACAACTACTTTCTGTTAAGTTTGATAGCATTCAGGAGCGCCTAGATAAGCATGAGAATGAGATTAAATGCCTTCATAGGCGAGTTGACAAAATTGAGAAGGCTTCCAATGCGAAGTCTTACCCAGCTACAGCTTGACATTGACGAGCTCGAGCGGCGTAGCAGGCAGCTAAATATTGAGGTCCACGGAATACCGGAGGAAAAGGGGGGAGGATCTTCTTGCTAAAGTTAATGACATTGCTACAAAGCTTGGTGTCACTAAACTTGCTCGTGCAGACATTTCCGCCCTTCACAGGATGGCACCAAAGCCAAGAAAGGCACGGGGCGCGATAGTTCGTTTTGTGCACCAGGACCTACGTCAAACTTGGCTAGAGAAAAGGAAGGCACTTCGCCAGTCTAGTGAGAGCCTCTATACAACGGAGAACATGACAAGGGATGCAAGGACTCTCCTGGCGACAGCAAGAGCATGGGCCACAAGGGTTGGGTATGCTTACGCGTGGCACTCAAACGGGAAGATTCTGGTGCGGAGAAAGAGCGGCGAACCTGCTACAGTTATCAGGTGCGAGGACGATTTATGTGCCCTGAGCGACTGATTTTCCTTTTTTCTCAGCATACGCGTTTCAGTAACGTACTATGGTACTGGAAATGGATTCCTTAGGATGTGTTACACTGTCTGAATTAGTCCGAGAATTCGATAACCATTGTGGTTTTCTTCGTTGCTTTCATTTAAATGTGCAGTCCATTGGAAACAAGACAGCGGAACTCGAATGTCTTTTCAAAAGGATGAAGTACTGCTTCGACATTATAATGTTTACAGAAACTTGGCAGTCAAATCACTTGGATGTTTTTTCAAATTCCCAATATGAAACCGTTCTTCGTGCGTAGGTTAACCCGACGAGGCGGAGGCGCCTGTCTGTTAATGAAAAGTCCCTTTAAAGCGGTTCTACTTGAGGATTTTTCTTGTGTAACTACTGATTACGAAGCAGTGTGTGTTCTTTTCAGCAATGTCGTTATTGTCTGTTGTTATTGTCCTCCAGATGGCAACATTCGTGCCTTCTTTTCATGGACAACTTGCTTGCATTTGTGAATGAAAATCAGTATAATGTTGTCATTGGCGGAGATTGCAATACAGATATGAATTGTGATAACGCAGAAAGTTCAAGTTCGAAAATTTGCTTTCATGCCACAACTGTGTAAACACTGTAAACGTTCCTACGAGGGCAATCATTTTTTCGCAGACCATCCTAGCTTTGTTATTACAAATTATAATGCGTCTTTGGTTACAACAAGAGTTCTGTCGTACCCTATCAGTGACCATAGGCAAATATGCTGTTGTATTATGACTACTAGCTCCTAGAGTAAACACTGGTGTTGCTCCTGGTTTTCAGTGTGTCTCACAAAAAGCTCTCGATGCCTTTTATTCGGATATCAGTAATGTATGCTGGGACCATGTTTATCATTCGACTGATGCAAACGCTGCTTACGATGCTTTTCTGAGTTGTTTCACGGCAGTGTACAAAAAGCAGCTTATTCTCAAACGTTTGGAAAGGAAAAAAAGGTTGTCGAAAGCCATGGATGACACGCAAGCTTTTGCGCAAAATCGACAAAAAAAATTGTTTATTTAAGAAATTTATGCGTACGCGTAAGCAATCAGACCTGGTTACATTTAAACGGTTTAGAAATGCTCTAGATAAAGAAGTTAAAAAGACGAGAGAAATGTACTACTTTAATCTCTTTTCTTCCTCTTTTAAACAAACAGATGTATTATGGAACAAACTGAACTCACTTATTGGACGTAACAAGGAAAAAGAATCGGTGACGGAAATTTGACATGGGACAACTATCAGTGGCGATCGCATGTTAAATGTGTTTAACGACTATTTTGTGTACCGGGACTTTGGCACCGGACCACGTGCATCTTACACAAGTCTATATCCTCATAATGTAACGACACTATTTTTAGAAGCAACGGTAGAACATGAAGTTCGTGCAGTTTTTCTGGGCCTTAAAAACAGTCACAGTTGCGATGCGGATGGCCTGCAAGTAAGACCTATCAAATACGTAATAAATAAAATTGCGTCAGTGCTGACATATATATTTAACTTGTGTATTTCAACGGGCGTTTTCCCATCGAAAATGCAAGTCGCTCGTGTAGTGGCGTTATGTAAAAAAGAGATAAAAAAGACGTTTCTAATTATAGACCAGTGTCAATATTGCCGATATTTTCCAAAGGTCTCGAGATACTAATTTATAATCGACTATATCCTTTTTGTAACAAGTACGTCATAACGAAATGTCAGTATGAATTTTTAAAACACCGCTCAACAGACTTGCTCTTCTCGACCAGAAGGACTACATACTGGAAAAAATTTGACAAAAAACAATTTGTCCTCGGTATTTTCGTCGATTTTACGTAAGCGTTTGACTACATAAATCATGAAATTTTGTTTGATAAACTAGATCACTATGGCATTCGTGGGCTTCCCCTTGCGCTACTAAAAAGCTACCTGTCAGAAAGACGTCAGTTTGTCTCCATGAACGAAAGGGTATCAGAGAGAAGAAAATAATCTCAGGAGTTCCGCAGGGCAGCATTCTCGGACCTTTGATTTTTAATTTGTACATAAATATATAGTCTACACTTCTTCTGTTGTGAAATTTGTAATTTACGCGGACGACACCAATATATTTATTTCGTCTTCATCAGAGGACTATCTCTTTCACAAAGCTAACGTCGTGTTAGAAGAATTAAGCACATGGGCAGCCAATAACCAGTTAAAAATAAATACAAAAAAGACTAATGCCGTGGTTTTTCACTCTATTGGCAGGCAGGTTTCTGCAAAAAACAACCTTGTTTATTGCGGCTCACAGATAGAGCTGGTTGAATCTATTAAGGTACTTGGTGTGCATTTCTCAAAATCACTGCAGTGGGATGAGAGCGTAAATGCAGTATTACAAAAGTTAGCTGCGATAACTGGTATCGCGAGTCGAAACCGCTATCTAATCCCGAAACCAGTGAAATTGTTGATTTATAATGCCCTTTTCGCCTCGTATTTAAACTACTGCCAGTTGGTTTGGGGAACTACTAAAGAATTGAGCCTCTTGCGGCTATTACTTATGCAGAAAAGATTTTTGAGAATAATTGCAAATGTACCAAGCGTGCATCCTTCTCAAGAGCTATTTAGAAGGTTCAAAATAATTAAAACTCGACACCACGGACCCGAGCTAACGGGGGGGGGGGGGGGGGGGGTTCGACCTCCTCCCACGCCTAGCCGTGCGTGTCTTCGCCGTGTCCGGGGAAAAGGGGGGTCCTGAGGGTTGAGCCGACACAGGGTGATTGGACCTTTAAGGCCCCTCGGTGGAGGCAACACACCCCTTTGGCCCCGGCTTCACGTAGATGTCGCCCCTGGGCTGACCCACCCAGGGGAAACCGGCAGTCGCCTCTTCCTATCTCTCTCTCTCTCCGCATCTTCGTCTTTCTCTCTCTTTCAATCTTTTCTGTCTTCTCCTCTCTTCCATTTACTTCTAGTTTTCCTGGCGGCGAGGGTTAACCTTGTGTGGGTGCCCAACCTTGGCTACACCATATTTGGTTATAGTGATAGCGTACTGCTTGCGTTGAGCGGACTTCTTTCAAGTTTTGCCGCGTCCCCTTGTTGGGCTCCTTGGTGGGTGGTTGGCGCTGTCGCCGAACACACACACACTATTCTCATGGCCAAACAAGCTTCTTATGTCTATGATCGCCCTCAAAAAAGAGGGCGCACCGAAGCAACCTTTCAATTATTTCAGATAAGCAGTGACATCTTCCCGAAATACCATGTGATTCATAGCGAGGGCATCACAAGTGCTCGTAAACTGTCCCCTTTCCTGGTGGCGAAATGCCTCGGAAACACAATAGGACCAGGCTACAAAGTCACAAAGATGACTAACGGTGACTTTCTTCTTGAACTGAAGGACAAAACCCAATTTGAGAAAATGAATGACCTGAAATGCATTGGTGACGCAGCAGTCACCGTGTCTGCACATCGAACAATGAACACGAGTCGTGGTGTGATATCGGAAAGATGACTTCTTGGACCTTAGTGATGAGGAACTTCTAGACGGTTTCCAGAACCAAAATGTTATAAAGGTTGAAAGAATCCTGATTCGACGAAACAATGAGCAGATCCGCACTAAGCACATTATATTAACCTTCGACACCAGTGTGCTCCCTAGCACACTAGATGCAGGGTACATCAAACTTCGTGTGAGGCCGTACATCCTAAATCCTCGGCGGTGCTATAACTGCCAGCGATACGGGCACGGATCTCAGACATGCCGTGGAAAGCAGACATGTGCTTAAATGCAGCTCCAATGAACACACATCGGTTGCGACTCACCTCCCCATTGTGTGAACTGTGATGTAAATCAATCCAGCCTACTCTAGAACATGTCCTAAATGGAAGATAGAAAAAGAAATCATTTCCTTAAAAGTAAAAGAAAACATCACATTTCACGAAGCGAGGAAGCGACTCTCATACCTTGATCACACCAGTTTTGCCGCGGTGGCGCGACGGGGGGACAGCGTCACAAATGTCTCTGCAGTCTACCGCGGTCACCAACAGTGTCCCGGTAGTCACCTCGCCCGCCCCCCCAGGTGGCAGCCGCTACTGCTGCGCCATCAACTTCGAAGACAGATCCTCAGACTTTGGTTCCACAGGCCCCAAAGCTGAACCGAATTCCGAGGCAGGAGACGAAAGTCTCGGTGCCCAGTCCTCGATCTTCCAGCGCCTCAGAGAAGGTTATGGAGATCGATGGGCGAACACCAGCGTCGTCGACGCCCAAGGATCAGCGCTCTTTGGAGCGCAATAAAAGGGAAAACACCCCATAACTGCTCCGCCAAAGGGATCGGTAACCTGAAAGGTTACCTCCCTTGTATACATACTTAAATATCCTTAACACGTGCATCTGAACACAGAACCCATACATTTTCTTCAATATGTCCACACAAATACTACAGTGGAATGCCAGGGGCCTACTTCATAACCTAGATGATATCAAAGATTTACTAAATGATTATGAGCCAAGAGTGTTCTGTGTTCAAGAAACACATTTAAAGTCAACACACAGGAATTTCTTAAATCACTACGTGGTCTTTCGCAAAGATCGAAATAGTGGTATTTCTTCATCAGGAGGTGTGGCAATCATTGCGCAGAAGTCCGTTGCATGTCAGCAAATAGCGCTAACTAAGGCTCTATGGAGGTTGTGGCTGTTCGGGCCATTCTATTCAATCATTTGGTCAGTATTTGCTCCATCTACATTCCCCCCTCGATGAACCGTTCGACAAAATAGAGTTTGAAAAGCTGATGGATCAGCTTCCAGAGCCTTATGTTATAATTGGAGATTTTAATGCTCACAGTGCGTTATGGGGTGACACTAGATGTGATGCGAGAGGTCGCGCCATAGAAAATTTTTTAGATGCGAAGCAGCTCTTTGACTAGCCTGTGTAACGCTGTCCCTCCGTGCGTCCGTACGAACGCGCCGCAACGCGCTCCCCTCGCCGCAGGTGTTGGAGCGGTGCCAAGTAGGTCACGCCGCAGCTGCGCGTTGACGTCACGCTCCCCTCGCAGTGCACGCTGACCTCACTCTCTCCTTCGCCTGCCGCGCGCTCGCCGCAGCGCCCGCAGCTGCCGCCTGACGCGCAACGACAAGACCTACGCCAGCCATCGCTTCAAACGAATCTTCCTGCGCTCACCGCAGCACCCGCGTTAGCGCCGTTCAACCTGTGACGCCACCCGTGCGCAACGCTGCTGCTTCGCATCCCATCAGGGTTCCCTTTGGGAAGATGGTGTAAATTTTTCTTCTCTCGACCGGAGCCTGTCTGTACAAGACAGAGGCAACATACTACAGTACCACACACAATACATATTCATGCATAGATTTAGCCATTGGGTCACCGTCACTTCTACCTTACCTAGAATGGAAAGTTATTAATAATCCATATGGGAGTGACCATTTTCCGACTCTTTTAGAAACAAGACAATGGGAGGACAGACCAGCTTACCCCAAAAAATGGAACTTTCATGGCGCAAACTGGGTTAAATTTAAAGAGCTATGTACACTACGCCTCGAAGAGGCGGACCATCTGGACGTAGAAGAGATGGCTAGCTATGTCTCCGAATATATCCTCACCTGTGCTAAAAAATTGCATTCCTCAATCTAGCGTTAATAGGGTCAATGCAAAGCCGTGGTGGAATAATGAGTGTGAAATTGCTAAAAAACGCCAAAACAAAGCATGGAGCATTTTTTCTCGCTACCCAACAGTAGAAAACTTGATAAACTTCAAAAGCTGCAAAGCTAATGGCCGGCGTATCCGCCGTATAGCCAAACGGGAAAGTTAGGCACGCTACATATCCTCAATAAACACTTACACAGATGCTAGCAAGGTGTATAATAGGGTTCATAAACTTAAAGAACAACGCCCAAACTCCTTCCCTATTGTGAATGACTGCGGTGGTACAATGGAAAAACAAGCAAACACCCTTGGCGAACACTTCGAGAAAATATCAAGCTCAGAAAATTCTACCGCTAAGTTTTTACGCCACAAATGCATAGCTGAAAATGTACCTCTGCGTCCGAACAAGCCTCTATCAGATGGATACAATCAACCACTATCACTCCATGAACTGAAGCTTGCCCTTGGTTCTTGTGGAAGTTCAGCCCCTGGTGCTGACACAATTACCTACGAAATGATTCAAAATCTCCCCAACGAAACCCTAAACTGCCTTTTAGGTCTTTACAACAAGATGTTCGATACTGGCAAGATACCCTCTGCTTGGAAAGAGGCAATAGTCCTACCAATCCTTAAACAGGGCAAAGATCCTTCCTCGGTTGAATAGTTACAGGCCTATTGCACTCACAAGCTGCCTACTCAAAGTGTTTGAAAAAATGATTAACCGCCGTTTAGTCTATTATTTAGAATACAACGGTATATTGGACCCTTGCCAATCTGGCTTCCGAAGAGCTAGGTCCACAACTGATAATCTTGTCCTCCTCGAGTCATATATACGCGACGCATTTGTACGTAAGCAACACTGTCTTTCTGTTTTCTTTGATCTTGAGAAGGCGTATGATACTGCCTGGCGATACGGAATCCTGCCAGACTTATCGTTCTTCGGAATATGCGGCAGGTTGATTGACATCTTAAGAGATTACCTATCTGAAAGAAAATTTCGTGTAAGAATAGGCAGTGTATTATCGCGCACATTTCTTCAAGAAAATGGAGTACCGCAAGGAGGAGTATTAAGCTGCACACTCTTTATAGTGAAAATGAACTCTCTTGGCTCTGTTATTCCACCTACGATATCATATTCAGTCTATGTGGATGACATGACGTCCAAATCAGTTTCAAATCGTGTAACTTGAGTTTATGCGAACGCCAGATACAGCTAGGCGTTAACCGCCTTGCGAAATGGGCTGACGAAAATGGTTTTAAGTTTAACACTGACAAGACTACTTGTGTACTGTTCTCCAGACGAAGAGGTTGACCCTAGCATACTAATGAATGGACAACGCTTAGTCACTGCGAAAGAACAAAAATTCCTCGGTATAGTTTTTGATGCTAAGCTCACCTTCACCCAGCACATAAAACAATTGAAGCTAAAATGCCTTCAGATCCATGTACCCTTTAAAGATTTTATCTCATCAATCGTGGGGGGACAGACAAGTATTGTCTGTTATCTCTGTTTAGAAGCCTGGTTATGTCGCGCATCGATTATGGTTGCATAGTATACCAGTCAGCTTCAAAAAGACAGCACTCAAAGTATTGGACCCTGTATACCATTTAGGTATACGCCTGGCACTTGGAGCGTTCCGTACCAGCCCTGTACAAAGAGTCTTTATGCAGAGTCGGATCAGTGGCCGCTGGACTATCAGCGCACATATCTAGGAGTCACCTATGCAATCAGAATCATGTCTCTGAAGCAGCACCCATGCAAAGCACTTTTGAATGATGTCTCCGCAACTCAGCTACACATAAACCGTCCTTCTATCGCACCACTGTTTCCGTTGGCAATAAAACCTGTTGTTGAAAAACTTGGAATTCGTTTCGCGGATTTACAGGAAAGTGACCACGCTGAAATCGTTCCTCCCTGGCAGCAGTGTCCGGTCACTTGTGACTGGTCCCTTAAAGACCTTAAAAGGAAAACCTGCCCCAATGCGCTAATTGAACAACATTTCTTGGCCCTTGAGCACAAATATAGTTCAGCCGCCTTCTTCTCTGATGGGTCAAAGTCGCAAACATCCGTATCCTGTACAGCCTACGGCCAAAACTTTTCCGATACCAAAACCTTGCACATACATACCAGTATTTTCACGGCTGAAGCGTATGGTATCCTGCTTATTATTATTCAGCACATTGTATAACACAAGATACAAAGGTCTGTAGTGTACACAGACTCTCTGAGCGTTGTTACTGCCGTATCTTGTGGCAAGTACAGCAAAAATCCTGTCTTTAACAAGCTTCTCAAAGAGATCCATGCAGCTTATAACCGAAATCTCTCTGTTGTTTTATGCTGGGTGCCAGGTCATTCTGCGATCGCGGGCAATGGAATAGTGGACAGGAATGCCCGAGAAGCTGCTAGTCGGCACACTATAGACATAAGCTCTGTTCCGGGTGTGGATTTAAAACCTACTGTACGTAGAGGGCTACGCAGCCACTGGCAGGCTGAATGGGACAAACAAGTCGAAAACAAGCTTCATTTATTAAAACCGCAACTAAGAAAAGTAATGCCACAAAAACTCAATAGATTCACAGAAGTCACCATAGCACGGCTTAGAATAGGCCACACACTTATGCCACACATAAACACCTTCTCACAGGCACTGATCCACCGACATGTATATACTGTGGAGAGAATCTAACCGTTTTGCATGTCCTCATTGAATGCCCCGACTTGACCAAGAGCGGCTGACTCATTTTAGGGAGCTCTACCGGTATCGTATTCCACTTCATCCCGCGCTATTTTTAACACCAGATTCAATGTTTAACCTTAACCCTCTATTGCATGAATTATGAAAAAATCAATTGAAAAATTATTTGATCATTTTTTATTATTAACTACATGAAGAATAACATGTACAAAAATTTTCAGATTTATTGCGACTGTATTAATGAAGATAGAGGTTTGTGCCAAATATGGCACACTATGCACGTGGGCGAGCAAACTTGCTGCCATGGCTGAAAAATAAAATCTCACTGATTGCGGTCTTTTTAGCTTGATTTGTGGAATAAAGCAAAGCAATTGCTTCCTGTGTTCAGGCATAATTGAACATTTTGGTTAGTGCATCTGACTGCCGACATCTACGTGCAAGATGGCCGCTTACGCGTTTGGTTCTTCGCGTGGTGCCGCCTTGCTGTACTTTCCTGCCCGAATTTCCAACCGCTGACTTGTGGTTGTGAGCGTCAGTTGTCGACAAATCATAAAAGCTAAATATCGCCGTGTACTGGTTACACTTCACATAATTTTTTCGTGCACCCACGCCAATAATATAACAAAAAATTGCCAGGTACTGCTGCTGACACTCGATATTTTCGTGAAGCATCTCAAAACCTACCGCCACAACTGAAATCTGGCAAAAACGAGCTGTGCTGCATGATATCAGAAGATTTCTTTTTGTTTGTATTCGCACTGTGCAACAAAACATAGATGGCATCATATTGCACATTTCATCACTCCCATGCATACTGTGCCAAATATGGCACATACCGATTTCCGACTATATACCGTAGTGGAAAACGGAATTGAGAAGAGCCTTAATGAGCATGAATTTTCAAAGCCACGAGATATGCCAAAATAATTTTTTTCTTGCTTCTGCAACGAGAAAATGGTTGCAAGAAAAATATAGCAGTCACTGTTGTTCATGATTCGAGTTTGCACGTGCACCGTGAAATCTATTTCATGCCTAGATTTCATACTGCTCTAGGGATGGCAGCGCTTTTTTTATATTTAGTGCACGTAACTCTAAGGATTACTCTAACTGTGTCACATTCTCCACTGGTCATCTTGCGCCCGCTATAAAAAATGTTAATCGGTATGTGCCATATTTGGGACGCCATGCAATAGAGGGTTAAGAGAGTTTTTAATTATCTTGCGAAAGTTAAATTTTTAGCAATGGTATCATTCCATCCTAAGCAAAACTGAAGCAAAACTAGTCAGCAGGCTGCCCATCCTAGTCAGCAGGCTGGGCCTCACGTGTGAGGTACCGCCTGTTGCTCAAAGTGTATGTCTGAGCTTTCGCAGTTCTTGCTAAAGCAACGACTGGGCAGTGAGGGTCTCGGACCTTGACGACTCATTTACCATGAGACTGCTGTCAAAGAATTGAAGGCCTTGTAACAGAGTAACACTCATCTTACACGCACTGTACTTTTATACATTTCATAGATATGCCCTGCAAAGCATTTATTTTAAATTATTTTCAGACTAATAACCCGAAAAGACATAATACTTGTACTGGCGCTCTTTGGCCTCAGATGCCCTTGCGCCAATAAAAATTTAATGTAATAATAAATAATTAAAACACAAGACATATACGTGTACAGATTGTTCCGTGAATATCGAATACTTTGCGAGCACCAGGATTCTCTTTTCATGGGATTGCGTCCGAACGAAGCATCATATAATATACGAACAACCGAGACATGGAATGTTCCGCATTGTCGAACTGGTTACGGTCGGCAAATGGCTCGTAATAAGCTTCCGCGTTTATTAAATGATTACAACAATAAGCAAATTGATATTCGCGATGTAAATCTGTCTGACTTGTATTTTTTCTTAACTTATGCTCTTTGTCTAAAATTGTTGGCCTTTATATAAATGTACAATTAAAATGCCACTAATGCAATACCATAGTAGGGATGATGTGTTGTGTTGGTGCATCACGCTGATGTGAACAGGATGTATAAAAATGCAGGACGTTCTGCAATGGGTAACTAACAATGGATGCATATTTCGGTGATTCGTTTAAATTCATATTTTGCTTAAGATGATTTATTACAAAGATTGTGTTAACAGTGTTATACCCCTGTCACACGAGAGGTTCTAATGTCATTTGCACCTAATGACATTTGCGTTTAATGACATTAATTGGCTGCCACACGGGAAATTCTAATGTCATTAAAAGAAAATGAGTTCAGGAAACGAATGAGTTAGCTGAACTCATTCGAATGCGTTTTCGCCATGTTTTCGACGCGAAAAGTACTCTCGCTGGAGGGGGGGGCCACGAATAAATTATGTATAGAAGCGTTAATAAATCATAACAAGTATTAATCTGTTCTTATTTTCAAGATTGCGTGATTTTTTTTTTCGAACAACTCAACACAGTCGGCCCGCAGGGGCGTCTGGGCGAGCAGGCGTTTGATGAGTGGCGTCACCACGTACCCGAGCCAACAGGGGGTTTCGTACCCCTCCCACGCCTAGCCGTGCGTGGCTGAGCCGTGTCCGGGGAAAAGGGGATCCTGGGGGGTTGAGCCGACGCCGGGTGATTGGACCTTTAAGGACCCCCCGACAGAGGCAACACACCCCTTTGGCCCCGGCTTCACGTAGACGGCACCCCTGGGCTGACCCACCCAGGGGAAATCGGCAGTCGCCCTTTCCTATCTCTCTATCTCTCTACATCTTCGTCTTTCACTCTCACTTTACATCTTTCCTGTCTTCTCCTTTCTTCAATTTACTTCCTTTTTTTTCGTGGCGGCGAGGGTTAACCTTGTGTAGTTATCCAACCTCGGATAGTTATATTAGGTTATAGTAGCGGCGTACTACTGGCGTTGTGCAAACATTTTTACATGTTCTGCCACGTCCCCTTGTTGGGCTCCGTGGTGGGTGGTAGCCGTCGCTGCCAAACAAACAATTTTTCTTCCATGGGACCCTCCAACCCTTCATCCACCGATCGTGCCCACAAAAGGGTACGCACCGCTGCAAGTGAATTTTTCCGGCCCAAAAACAAAGAAACCTTCCCAAAATACCACGTCCTTCATTGTGAACAACCATCAGAAAAAGCAAGAACTATTTCACCTTTTCTTGTCTCCAAATGCCTGAAAGACACTATAGGAACCGGTTATAAGGCCACAAAGATGGCAAGCGGGGACCTGCTCCTCGAACTAAAAGACAAAGAGCAGTAAGATAAGCTTTCACACCTAGTATCTTTTGGAAACATACCCGTCTCTGTGAGCGCACACCGAAGTATGAATACTGTTAAAGGTGTTGTATCTGATGACGATCTGATTAGCCTCAGCGAGGATGAACTGCTGGAAGGTTGGACAGACTCCAACGTTACCCATGTACAGCGCATCAAGATCAGGCGTGACAACAACGAAATACCGACTAAACATCTGATACTTACCTTTGCCTGCAACACATTCCCGAAACAATATAAACTGGCTACGTGAAACTCGCAGTAAGACCATTCATTCCAAACCCACGGCGTTGTTTCAAATGCCAGAGGTTTGGTCACGCGTCCCAGAGCTGCCGAGGGCAGCTTACTTGTCCTAAATGCGCAACGACAGACCACTCTACCGAAGACTGCACTCAGGAAGAGACACACTGTGCAAACTGCGATGGAAATCACCCCGCGTACTCCAGAGCCTGCCCGGCCTGGAAGAAATAAAAGGAAATAATAACACTGAAAGTAAAGGAAAACATAACGTTCCGCGAAGCACTACAGCGTGTTTCATTGCTATTTCCCCAAACATCTTTTGCCGAAGTGGTGCGACAGGGGACAGCACCACAACGGCCTTTCGCGGTTGCCCGGAACACGCGCAGCGTGCCCAGGCAACTGCCACCTGTCCCCGTGGTGGGTGCAGCCAAGGCTGCCCTGCCCACAGCACAAACGGCCACACCAGCCGCCGCTGCAAGCCCTGGCAGCAGCCAGAGCAGCCCAGCAGCCAAAGAGGTCCCCTCGACCTCTGGCGCGGTGGGGCCAAAGGCTTCGTCCGCCGTGACGAAGCCTACCCAAAGTACACACCGCTCGACAGAGCGACTGTCTGCCGTCTCGACAGAGAAGATGGACACCTCATGTCCACCGGCGCAGGCTGCGCCGAAGGAGCGGCGGGACTTCCCGACCGCTCAAAAAAAGACAAAAACCTAATTACAGGGCCTGGTAAAGGCTCTGTAAAATAGACCACTATCCCTTCATGTCACCTAAATTTAAATAACTGCACGTTCCACATATATATATTTGCTTACTTTTACTTCTTTTATCTCATCATGGCTTTTATTGTACAGTGGAACTGCAGAGGTTTTATCCATAACTTAGGTGACATCAAGGACATCATCAATTCACTCTCCCCAGTGGCCTTTTGTCTACAAGAGACCAACTTGGGTCCAAAAAACACTAATTTCCTATAAGGTTTTACTGTAGTCCGAAAGGACCGCGAACTTGCTAACCGACTATCGGGAGGAGTCGCCATTGTTATAAAAGGCGGCATCCCAACCCGAGCTATCACGCTTAACACCTCTCTGGAGGCTATTGCTATCACCGTTTTAGCGCATAAAACCATCCCCATCTGTTCATTGTATATACCGCCACATCAACCTTTAACCGTCCATGACCTAGAGAGCCTAACAGTACAACTGCCTCAGCCATTCGTTTTAGTCGGTGATTTTAACGCTCATTTTACTCTCTGGGGCAGCGAAAAAACTGACCAGAGAGGACAAGTTATTGAAGATTTTATCCTGACGAACAGCATATGTCTTTTAAACTCCAGGGCACCAACATATTTATCACCGAGCTCCCGTAATTCAGTTGCCTTGATTTGTCGTTTTGCTCACCTTCTGTTTTTAGCGATTTTAGCTGGAACGTTCTTGACACTTCCTATGGAAGCGATCATCTACCGGCTCTCATCAAAACATCTCCTACATCACCCATCATCAGCACTAAGCCACGTCGTTGGCTAATACAGCGTGCCGAGTGGAGTATGTTTACTGAGAACGCAAAGCTAGAAGACGTGGTTTCGTCGGAACTGAGCATCGATGAGATGAATGAGCAACTAACCGCAATGTTGATAGCAGCAGCTGATAAATCAATACCACAGTCTTCTAGTTACGTACGGAAAAAACTCAAGCCGTGGTGGACTCCAGAGTGCACAGAAGCAAAGAAGCTACAAAATAAAGCGTGGGGTATCCTGAGAAGGTAACCCCACTCATGAAAATTTAGTTAATTTCAAGCAGGCGAAGGCCAAGGCACGGTATGTGCGGAGGCAGGCCGAGAAAGTGTCATGGCAAAAATATGTATCATCCATAAATAGTACAGTCCCATCTAAAAAAATATGGGAGCAGCTGAGGAAGTTCAGGGGTGACTATTCATCCAACACAATACCATTACTCACAAATGCGGGCATTCAGACATCAATACAAGAACAGGCAGACATACTGGGGGACCACTTTTATGTTTCGTTCTCAGCAAACTATTCCGATACATTTCTAAAACACAAACAGGCTACCAAAAAACAGAAACTACCCACCACTGGTTTTCTACAAGAAGCATACAACAGTCCACTAATGTTACATGAATTAAAAAGAGTGCTCTCGAATGGGAAAAAAAACGGCGGTGGGTGCAGACCGCATTCATTATTCAATGTTGGCACACCTTTCAGAAGAATCAACACAGGCACTTCTTGACTTTTTCAATACAATATGGGAATCCGGCACGATGCCAAAACAATGGAAAAATGCAATTATACTGTAGTTCCCTTCCTCAAGTCCGGTAAACCCCCCGACATATCCTAGCAGCTATAGACCCATTGCTTTGACAAGTTGCTTGGCGAAATCTTATGAAAGCATCATACATATTAGGCTCTCATTCATACTAGATTCCAGAAACCTCCTAGACTCTCATCAATGTGGATATAAGAAGGGTTGTTCAACGACCGACCATCTCGTACGGCTTGAACATGAAATACGAGAAGCCTTTCTCTACAAGCAGCACTGCCTCGCAGTCTTCTTTGATTTAGAGAAGGCTTACGACACCACGTGGAGATATGGAATTTTGAGAGACCTCGCTGACTTAGGAGTACGGGGTAAAATGCTAAAATGTCTGGCCGATTTCATGAGCAATCGCACGTTTCAGGTTCGTCTGGGTACAGTACTGTCGCAGTCTTTTGTACAGGAAAACGGTGTGCCGCAAGGCTGCATCCTCAGCACAACCTTATTTATAGTCAAAATGAGTTCCGTTAAAAACGTAATACCACCCACAGTCATACACTCCCTATATGTAGATGACCTTCAAATAGCTTGTCGTGCCTCGAACTTATCAGCCTGCGAGAGGCAACTGCAAATGACAATAAATAAACTGGCGCAATGGGCTAGCAAAAACGGTTTCCGCTTCTCAACAGAAAAAAATGTGGCTGTTCTGTTTACACAAAAAAGGGGACTATTTCCTGAACCAACCCTGAAACTAAACGACTCTACAGTAACAGTAAAACAGGAACACAAATTTTTAGGACTGACATTCGACCATCAACTAAACTTTGTGTCCCACATGAATACACTAAAAAGAAAGGCGAATAAAGCACTGAACCTTCTGAAAGTGCTATCGCATAAGCAGTGGGGTTCCGATCGACTATGTCTCCTGCGTATTTACCGTTGTGTTGTTCGCAGCATCTTGGATTATGGTTGTGTAGTTTACAGCGCGGCACGCGAATCCTACATCAAGCATCTCGACCCTATACATAATCTTGGTCTGCGCTTGTCCAGTGGCGCCTACAGGACATCGCCGGTGCAGAGTCTGTATGTCGAGTGTAATGAACCTTCCCTGTGCCAGTGAAGAGTGCAATTAACTTTGTTCTACGTTTTAAGGATAAGGTCGTCACCAAGGCACATATGTGATGATATTACGACAACATGCAACACACGCATACACTATTCGAACAAACCACACTCAATTAAACCGCTGATTCTACGGTTCGAAGAAGATTGTTGTACATACGGTATTCCTGATGAGGCACTCAATGTCGCTGAAAAACCACAGAGACTACCTCCATGGCTTGACCTGGCGCAGCTTTGTGACTTCACACTAACCTACCTAAAGAAAAGAAACACGCCACAAGTACACATAAAACAAGTTTCGTGCTCTTCAGGAAAAGTATAAAGAGTACACTGAATTTTACACAGATGGCTCCAAAACAAAGAAACACGTTGGAATAGGAATCGTCACAGGGGAAAGCACAATCAGCGTCAATCTCCCCACTTGTATTTTCATTTTTACAGCGGAAGTTTATGCTTTATTGGAA
>JALIZH010025415.1:0-11839 GCA_030522465.1 Rhipicephalus appendiculatus
TAACGCTGGGCTCCCTAACGAGCCCGGAGCGTCAGCCACAGGCGGTTGTGCACGGGGTAGATGTCTATGCAGTGCTTCCCCTTTATCCTACGTCAACCTTCCTCCCAAAACCCCATCGGACCGCCTCTTTGTGCGGTCGGGTAACGAGCTTCGGGATGTACGACATCCTTCGCGTCATTGTTGGGAGTGGCATGTACCACCGCGGTCGCTCTTTATCTGCCTGCTCTATTGAACGCTCTTCGGCTGTAGCAAGCACAGCTATAACGAGATCAACTTTTCCTGGAAGCGGGCATACGCAATGCGACAGGCTGCGTGCGGTAGTGTTTGACCGAATATATGAACAGAGCTGGCATTACTGTCGCACGACACGAGTTAAGCATTGCGATTGAATGAAGGATTTCTGCTATGCTTGTGATTGTTTCAGACATACTCCGACGTCGTCACTCTCAGGTGAATTCATACAATTGATGTATGTGAAGGTCGGGATGAGTATGTTGCAATACGACTGCCCAAAGCGTGAAGAAAATAGATCGCATCACTTTGACTGCGAATGCAAATGACACAAATGATAATTAGAGCATAAAATTAGGGGGACACTTAAGCTTCGCCTTTAAGAGTTGAACGCGATAGCGATATCCCGTCCCTACTGCGTACTTCAATCACTTAGTGCATACTATGTAATGGGTAGTATGGTTTAAACCAGGAGAAATTATGCGCGGCAAATGAGGGAAATGTTTTCGAACTTGCTATGCACCCACTACGTGGTGTTAAGGGAATACGCGCAGTAAGGTGTGTGCCGTTTGTAATGGGTGGCTGGCTTTAAACTATGGAATAGTTATGATAGTCACATATTCTGACGCCCGATGGACAATTTACGCTTGTACCACGCAATATTCCTGGGATATATTGCGACGCCTATATAAAGGACGCTTGCGTTTGCGAAGCATGGAAGTTATTTTCACTGCATTTCCAAGCAGAGGAAGTTATTTTCACAGTATATCCAAGCAGAGGCATGGCTGTGTGGTAGAACCACCTGCTTGCCACGCAGATGACCCGGGATTCGATCCTCACTCGGACCGGAAAATTTTTATTATTTATTTTATTTGCATCTTTTTCTCGATTTTTCGGTCACGGATAAGATGATGATTGTTCCCTCACAACCAACGACGCCGACGCCGACACCAACGCCGACGCCGACGCCGGAATTACTGCGAAACGAGCTCTTTAACGCTATCGCGTTAATATCAATGAAATTGGAACTAACGAAAGTAAAGGAAAGCGCAGCTGTAGCACACGTCAAATAAATGTATCAAATATGAGATATTGTGATTAAGAGTGTGTCGGATGTTAAAATGAATTACATTCAATAAATGTTAAACTAAATTAACATGGATGAAATCTTACAACAAATCTAATGGTAGATGGAATAAAGGTGCACTAAGGGAAACTCAAATGAATATTTACCTTTCGGTGACCAAGCCTCAGAATGGGGAACAAGTTTTGATGTCTAGGTGACCGAGTAACTGCCAATGAAACGTCAGTCATCTGAGAACGTAAAACTAATTTCTTGAGTGTTCCTCGTTATCCTATGCCCATTCAAAGACTCTGCTCTTCTCAGCGTAGCTAAAGTGACAGTAAAATTATGCTCTGATTGCTTTCTGCGGAACACCCTGCCATGCTCACGGCAAAATTTCGCTTCGTGTCTTCATACAGTACTGTGTGCAGCTGTATGCCCGTTCTTTGATCTGCCGTGGCTGGTCCCGTAATTTGGTGAATCTTGCGGCTTTAGCTGCCATTTTAGCTTCGTAGGTGAGTTCTAGCTTGTCCATCAAGCCTAGCCTAAACTTCACTGCCTCCTGTTGCCATATGGCATGGTGTATTAGAGGTAAGAACTCAGCTAGTGACTGACCTGTGTTATCTAAACTCCATAAAAACTTCTTCTGTCAGTAGTTAAGAGCTCTTTTATACAGTTATTTCTCTCAAAACTTATAATAAATGGTGTGATTCGTATCGACATCCATATAACCTTTCGACTACTCCGATACCATCTCCCTATTGAAAATCCTTGGTTGGTGGATGCTAGAATCGTTGGTGAACATGGTGGAAACAATGGTGGACAAGGGGGGAAAGAATAGCGGATATATTGGAAGCTATGGTGGTCAGCATTGCTGAAGATGGCGAGAGTGAAAAAAATGGCTGCAGATGGCGGTGGTGGTGGCGAGCTTTCTTTGGCGTTCAGAATGGCCAATGATGGTGAAAGTGGAAAATGCTGGCTGATGGTGGCGAACGGCTTGGTGAACAACCTGATGACGGTGGCATGATGGAAGCAGAGTAGATGATGGTGGCATGGTGGAAGTGCACATGTCAGTAAGTGAAATCACTGTCATTTATAATTTTTCCCATCTGAATGTACAAAATGTCTACATCCAAAGGAGCCAACGCCGATCATTACGCTCAAATGCATCAACGAAAAACTTCGGCAGCACAATAATACCTTAAAGGGAACGCCGGCGTCCCAGCTTTCGAACCATTCCAGATCATATGGGTGTAAACCTTTTTTCAGTAAAACTGTCAGTATGCCAAAACATAAAGACAAAAGGTCACGTGAACTCGCTGAAGCGCTCATTATTAGAAAGAAGGGTGATGGATGTATTTCTGAACCATCTGTTTGTTTACTAGATAGCGAGGTACGCACGCTCAACCATTTCTTTGACGTCACCTAAATTTTCTGCGCACGCACGTGTTCTCTCTCTCATTCTGACATTCTCTCTCTTTATTTCCAGAATGTACTATTTCGTTGTACTATTTTTCTTGGTTTTCGTTGCGCTCAATTTTTTGTTTCAGTAAACTTCAGTTGTTAGACAGCGCTCGTACTGTGTCCTTCTCTTCTTGTGCTCCGTCTTGGTCGCGCTGATTTTGACAACATGCAGTTGTTGGAAAACAGCGCGTACAACTACGCATGCGACCGGCGCATTCCTGCACGGTCACCGGCGCGATGTTTTTCGCGTACGACGCCGCCACCTAAATCAGTGACTTATAAAAGCTTCGCTTAAAATGCTGGCTGTCATGACCACGAGTTATCATAAACGTTGTTGCAGTTGTTCAGCGCACGATGTTGAACAAAATGTCGCGCATCGTATTCCACAAAGGAATCGGGCGGCTTGAGCGTGTTTCATTCCCATTCTTAATTAGCAGTTTTCAACCCAATGCGAGAACGCCTTTATGCTAACTGCTGTAAAGCAATGCTAGTTATAGAAATTACATAATGGCGCAGAAGGCACTTAGGCCAAGCAGCACCAGGTACAGGGGCCATGGTAATCTTGTCCAAGTAGTCTGCCCGCTGAGTCGCACATTTTTACCAGCGTTCTTATGATTTCCTTAGCAGCCATCGCTATGACGCCGCAGATACCACCTGCGCAGCCGCTTCCTACTCGTGATCGATCTCTTTTTTGGCGCATTTTGAAGCAATGTCATGTTCGGCTATGCGGACAAACTGTCATGTGATAGCGCCAATGCTTAGAGGGTTGCCCCGTGTCCCTCAACAAGCAGCTGATTCTCTGCACGCCCCTTCGTCCACCGAAGAGGTAAAGGCGGCACTGCAATTCATGAAACGTGGAAAGGCCCCTGGGCCAGATGGTTTTCCAGTTGAGTTTTACCTGGCATTTTGGAATGAGATTGATGCTGCCCTTACAGCGGTTATCCGGAGGTGTTTTGAGGACGGTGCCTTTCCACCAGTTTTCGAAATGGCAGAATTGTACTTATTCCAAAAGGTGACGCTTCCTCTCTTAATACTAAAGAATGGAAGCCTATCACACTCCTGAATGTTGACTATAAGATCTTCGCGACTGTAATCGTTCAACGTCTGAGGGTTCTGCTGAACACCCTGGTGGGTCATCACCAAGCTTCGTCAGCGCCTGGACGAGAAATGCACAGCTTGTCCTTTACCACACGTGATGTCATAGCCTCTACGTTGTCACGGTCTGCACGTGGTCTTCTTGTATCTTTGGACCAGGAGAAAGCATTTGACAGACTGGAGCATGCGTATATCTTTAATGTGCTCACAGCCTTTGGCTTTCCCCATTCCGTCATAGAATTAATAAGGAATACCTACTCTGGTATGAAAAGCACACTGGTTCTGGATGGCTGGGAAAGTGCTGCCTTTCCCATAACACGTGGGGTGCGTCAGGGATGTCCATTGTCCCCTGTGCTATTTGTGCTCAGTCTTGAGCCATTCTTGAGTGCTTTAGACGCGGATTCGCGCGTCCGGGGTCTTCCGCTCCCCGGCAGCAGTGTTGTGTTCGCTGACGACATTACCCTGTACCTTTCGGATGAAGACAGTCTTTCACAAATCCTATGGTTATTCTTCGAGTACGGTGACATTTCAGGTGCAGCACTGAACTTCTCCAAATCCTGGTATTTGTTCATTCGCTCACCGAACTCCAGACTTAGCTCCGTTTTCTCTATTCAACCGGTCATGTCCCTTCGCATTTTAGGTATTTTATACAACCACTACGGCATTTGTAACTCCGTTTGGTTAAACGCTCTCGACGAAGTAAAACAAAAAATTCAGGACGCACGGGATTTCGACTTCCCGCTTCTTGATCGGAGGTACCTTGCACAAGCCGTATTTTGTGGCCGCATTTGGTACAATTCACACGTGCTGCAACCGCCTTTGCGTATCGTGCGATCATTGCAGTCGGCACTGTGTTCTTTTTTTAAATGCGAATGCATTTCATAGTCGGGCTATGTCAGGCATCCGGCGTTGGCGTTGTGCGGCGTTGGCGTTGTCCGCGGAGGAGGAGGAGGAGGATAGGTTGAGGAGGTGTGCGCGCCGGCAGGTGTTAGATGTGAAGCATCTTATGGCGAAGCTTAATCCGGTGGTGGTGTGTACGGCGTGACCGCCCTTACTGCGCATGCGCAAACCCTTTCAAAAAAATAAAGATAAAAAACCTCCTCTCTGCCTCTCTCTCCCCTAGGCATCCCTCCCCGCGGCAACCACACCCTCACTGCGCATGCGCCTCCCCTCCTCTCTCCCCCTGCTACGCTCCCCCTCTCTCCTCTAGGCATCTCTGCCCGCAGCGTCCACACTCCCACTGCGCATGCGCACCCCACCTCTCCTTCTCCTCTCCTACGCTCCCCCCCCTCTCCCTCTCTCGCCTGGCGACGCCGACACAGGCAGCGTCTGCTAGCGAGTTTCTTGGTTGAAAAAACCGACTGCTCGCGCTGCACAACCGTTCACTGGCCACCCCGTATATATGGCAATGAATCTTGACCTCCAAGGTGGTGCCGGTGGGAGATTTCTCCTGTGCGTTGTTGAACAATAAAAATTCGCAGCGTGCGCGTTAACTAAAAGCGGTCTGCGGCGGAGCTCGGCGGAGCTATATATGAAAAAAAAAATTAAAAAATAAATAAAAAAGTTAAAAAAAACAAGAAAAAGCAAAAAAAAGGCGCTGCGCCGTGCTCCCGACCGGGCTGCAGAAATTAGGCGCCTTTTCCTTCTTCAAACCACAACCACCATATATAAATGGAGTGAAGCGCGCGCGAAATGCATTCGCATTTCCTCACGATTCCCTTCGGGGAGGTGGGGGCTTTTTTTTGGTCCGGTGGCACTGAGTTGGTCTCTCGTGCGGCACTAGGACAGCAGCGCTCCCAGGGAGGCTTCGCTTTCCCTTCAGTGTCCATGCACTGCCGGCTACTGGCCCTGCGCTTCCTCTTGCGCCTTGTACAAGGAGAGGAATGCCCCCGCGCGAACTCTCGCATATTATTTTCTAGGCACTCACCTCCGGCATTTGATGCCTAATGTGCATCTTAACAGGGGCCTACAGTCAGTAACACTTCCTTCATTTTATGCAACAGCCGTTGCATTTTTTCGCCATGTCCAGTCGACCTGTCCTGGGGCAGATGTGTTGAGCAATTCTATTGTTGACACATCAGCTGCTTTGTTGCTCCCGTTAGTTCCTCCGGCCCGCCGCGCTCGCTCTAGTCGTGTGTCTTGGAGCGCACTGACAGCATCTTATCTGCCTGGCCACCTCCGGGACTTCATGTGGCGGCTGGAATGGGGCGTGCTTCCTACTCTCGACCGCCTCGAGAGGTGGAGAATGGTCCAGTCAGCAACATGCCCGAACTGCTCCCTACAGGAAACAATCCGGCATGTTCTCAGGCAATGCGTCATTGCTCGTGTTTTCTCGAAGGCCGTGCATGTTGGATTTCTCGGCCTCGGCGTAAATCGCTTCGTTTCTTCTGGGCGTTGTTCTCGAGGCCGCTTCGCCTGCCTTCTCATCGTTGCCGGTGCTTTCTGTCTCTGGCGCAACCGCTGCGAGGCGGTTGCAGCAGGTCGTCGCCGTAGCGCTCTCTTCCCGATCCTAGAGCGATTGTACTCGGAGTTGCTATCGGTTTTATCGGAGGAGCTCTTCTTTCTTGATGAAGAGGAATACCTTCGGCACTGGTCTTGCCGTTTTGTGTTGGTCTGCAACAGACGCGTAAAACTTATCTTTCGGCCTGCCTGATTTTGGTAGGCTGATGTGTCGATTGGTGCCGGCAGAAACGCCATGTAAATACACAAAATGTACATATTCATGTTTTATTGTGCCTTTTGTTCACCATGTAATGTATATATATGAACCAATGTTTTTGTAACAAATTTTTGCGTGTCTGTGCATGTTCTGTTAAAATGTTATTGATGACCCTACTCTTTGTTAATAAATTTCTCTAAACACAGCCTATCGCTTTGCTCGAAAGCGACTGTTCAACTTCGAAAGTGACATCCTGTCTTAAAACGCCGAACATCAAATGGTTTCTTCATCTCGGGAACGAGCGAGAACACCTTGTATATCCCCACGTCTTTATTAGGAGATAAACTCCTCAGGCCGGAACCCCGCCGTCGCCGTTGAAGCTCCCTGGCACGGTGCCAGCTGTGGCGTCTCCCCCTCACGCGGGAGGATATATGATCTTTATGAGCGCTGGAACGCGGATGGCGTCTGCACGATGCGCAAAGCGCTAGAATACGAACGCTTGCGAAACGGAGGCAGACCAGTTTCCTTCTCCCTCTTTCTTCGACTCTGCCCCCCTCCCCTCAAACCGGTGAACGCGTGAAACCATCGCTTCACCCTGTCGTCCGCCCTGCGGTTGGTCCGTTGTCTGGATAATGAAACGCCGTGCGCGCAGGACGCCGCGTGCATCCCATTTCTAAGGACCTTCGCTCGTCGGTTGTATTTTAAGGCGAAAGCCTTTAATGTGTCATGCTCACGTCCGTCCGGTGTCCGTCCAGGCGTCCATCCATCCGGTGTCCGTCCGTCCGTTTGTCCGTCCGTCCATCCGTCCGTCCGTTTGTCCGTCCGTCCGTCCGTTCGTTTGTCCGTCCGTCCGTCCGTCCGTCTGTCCGTCCGTCCGTCCGTCCGAGCTCTGGCACGGAGCCAGGTGGCCGCCGGGATGCGCAAACGGACGCCGGTCACGTCGGACTCTACAGCGCTCGCGCTTTGCTTGCGTAGCGTCGCTGTTCCCAGCGTTTGCAGTCATTCTGACCGACGCCGTCTAAATGGACACAGGCGTTCACGGAATACACTTTCGAATTTACAAAGGGTCCGTCAATTTAAGCGCTGGAATGCGGATGGCGTTTGCACGATGCGCAAAGCGCGAGAATATACTAACACATGCGAACGGAGGAAGATTAGTCTCGCGCCTCGCTGCGATTCAAGATAAACAATTAAAAAAGAGAACACGCACACATTCGCTTTGTGTTTGTTATCCCACTGAGAGTGTAAAAGAAAAAAAGACATGGCATAGTCAGTGGAATGGCCACACGCTTTCGCCGAACACACTTTGGAATGTAAAAAGTGTCCTTCAATTTTTTTCGTACACGGAACAACTGCTAGTTTTTCATCGTGGATCTGGCGTGCCTTGTTGCCCGCCAAATGAAGAAACTTTATGAAACTTCGGGCTGCAATTTTATTCAACATGCAGGTTAATGTATTCTACAACTTATATAAACAAAACTACTGTAGACAAAAATTCGATATTTGCTCAAGTATGCATGACAATAACACTGATTGTGCACAAAAAGTTGCATCTGTATATCTGTATGACTTCTTTATGACAACTAAAGGTTCTGGATACCCCCTCCTATTCCATCGAGCAGCTTACTGCTCTCATGTTGCAGAATACAAGGTATGAAAGCCTCACGGTTTCTGTGTTTCCATCTTGCGGTCGTGTTGTGTGGTACGCAAAATATCATGCAAGTGCACTAAGTGCGTGGTCATTTTGTCATTGCGGATCTCGAGTGAGTAGTAAAAAAAATAAAAAAAAAGTACGTGAGCACGCGGACTGCGCGATCGTTACGGCGCTGCGTAGATAAAGAATAAAGGAACTCCGTTCGCGGGAAAAAAAGCAGCGATAAAATAGTCACACCGGATGACTTTTGCCTTCAAGACGTCTTACGCGGAAGGAATAAGGGACCCTGTGAGCATAGGCATGCGCACGGGGGGGCGGTAGGGGGGGGGGCGGCCGCCCCACCTTTTCACCGAAGAGGGAAGGGGGGGCGCAAAGTCACCCGAACACATTGGCATAATAGCGAGGGGGGAGTCCCGTCCCTCCTTCCCGCGTCCCACACCACCACAGCGCATGCGCGTCCCCCTCCCCCCTCTCTCTCTCTCTTCTCCTACGCTCATTCCCCCTTTCTCTCCTCTAGGAATCCTCTACACTACGGAGCGGCCGCCGCGTCCCACACCCCCCACAGCGCATGCGCGTCTCTTCTCCCCTTCTAAGCTCACCCCCTTTCTCTACTCTAGGAATCCTCTACTCCACGGAGCGGTGCCGGTGTCCCACACCCCCCACAGCGCATGCCCGTCCCCCTCCCCCCTCTCCTACGGTTCCCCCCCCCCGTTTTCTCCTCTAGAATACTCTTGCGCTCTTTCCTATCTGACTCCTTTCTAAAACGTTCTGCGCACTAAGAAACTATATTTCTTTTAAAAAATAGAATACTCTACTGAGCGGCGCGCACGACAGGTGGTGCGACACCTGCATACTCCACTGGGGGCGCCACGGTAGTTCCGTGGTATAGAAATGACGGAGCGCGCCTCATTCTCTGTCCTGTGCAGCGCCGCGATGAGCACCCGGGCCACTGCCGCGAAACGAGAGCGGCAACGTTTCTTCCGCTCAAGCTAATCTGCCCGCTGCTTCGCATCCACACATTGTTCCCTTTGGCGGGAGATGGGGAAGTTTTAGATGCGAAGCATCTTATGTTTGGGGCTCTGTCCGTCCCTCCCACGTCCCGCGTCCCCCGTCCGCCGTCCCGCGTCCGGCCACTTTCATGAAGTAGGAAAGCACCCATTATGCGAACCAGAACACTGTAGTAATATGAAGGCCGTCAACCACTATCACAGTCATCAGAGTCAAGGCCGAGAGCACAGAGAGGCTGCTTAGCAATGGCTAGGCAGGTGGTGTCGGTCGCCCAGGTTGACCCCATTCCTTGATCTTGCTTGCACGTGTTTGGAGGGGGCTTAGTCCGTCCCTCCTTCCGCATCCCACACCACCACAGCGCATGCGCGTCCCCTCCACCTCTCCTCTCCTACGCTCACCCCCCTTTCTCTCCTCAAGAAATACTCTACTCTACGGAGTGGCGCCCGCGTCCTACACCCCCCACAGTGCATGTACGTCCCCTCTCTCTCCTCTTCTAAGCTCACCCCCCTTTCTCTCCTCTGGGAATCCTCTACCCTACGGAGTGGCCCCCGCGTCCCACACCCCGACAGCGGATGCGCGTCCCCTCCCGCTATCTCTCCTCTCCTACGCTCACCCCCCTTTCTCTACTATAGGAATCGTCTACTCTGCGGAGCGGCTCCCGCGTCCCACACCCCCACAGCGCATGCGTGTCCCCTCTCTATCTCGTCTAGGAATCCTCTTCGGAGCGGCGCGCGGCAGGTGGTGCAACAGCTGCATACTCCGCTGGGGGGCGCTGCGGTAGTTCCGCGCTATGAAAATGACGGAGCGCGCCTCATTCTCTCTCCTGTGCAACGCAGCGATGAGCGCCCGGGCCGCTGTCGGGATACCAGAGCGGCGACGTTTCTCCCGCTCAAGCTAACCATCTCCCCGCTGCTTCGCATCCACACATGGTTCCCTTTAGCGGGAGATAGGGAAGTTTTCTTTAGATGCGAAGCATGTTATGCTCGGGGCTCTGCCCGTCCCTCCCGCGTCCTGCGTCCCCCGTCCCGCGTCGCGCATCCGGCCACTTTCATGAAGTAGGGAAGCACCCATTATGCGAACCAGAACACCGTAGTAATATGAAGGCCGTCAACCACTACTACAGTCATCAGAGTCATGGCCGAGAGCACAGAGAGGCTGCTTAGCAATGGCTAGGCAGGTGGAATCTGTAGCCCAGGATTGACCCCATTCCTTGATCTTGCTTGCATGTGTTTGGAGGGGGCTTAGTCCGTCCCTCTTTCCCGCGTCCCACACCACCACAGCGCATGCGCGTCCCCTCCCCCCTCTCTCGCCTACGCTCACCCTCCTTCTCTCCTCTAGGAATCCTCTACTCTACGGAGTGACCCCCGCGTCCCACACCCCCCCACAGCGCATGCGCGTCCCCCCCTATCCTCTCCTACGCTTACTCCCTTTCTCTACTCTAGGAATCATCTACTCTATGGAGCGCCGTCCCACATCCCCACAGCGCATGCCCGTCCTCTCCCCCTCTCTCCTCTAGGAATCCTCTACTCTACGCAGCGGCTCCCGCGTCCCACAGCGCATGCACGTCCCCTCTCCCTATCCTCTCCTCTAGGAATCCTCTACTCTACGGAGCGGCTCCCGCGTCCCAGGACCCCCCACAAGCGGATGCGCGTCCCCTCCTTCTATCCTCTCCTACGCTCACCCCCCTTTCTCTACTCTAGAAATCATCTACTCAACGGAGCGGCGCCCGCGTCTCACGTCCCCACAGCGCATGCGCGTCCTCTCCCTCTCATCACTCTAGAAATCCTTTACTCTACGGAGCGGCGTCCCACATCCCCATAGCGCATGCGCGTCCTCTCCCCCTCTCTCCTCTAGGAATCCTCTACTCTACGGAGCGGCTCCCGCGTCCCACACCCCCACAGCGCATGCACGTCCCCTCCCCCTCTCTCTCCTCTCCTATGGTCCTCCCCGTCCTCTCCTCTAGGAATCTTCTACGGAGTGGCACGAACGACAGGTGGTGCAACAGCTGCATACTCCTCTGGGGGGCGCCACGGTAGTTCCGCGGTACGAAAATGACGGAGCGCGCGCGCCTCATTCTCTCTCCTGTGCAGCGCCGCGATGAGCGCCCGGACCGCTGCCGTGAAATGAGAGCGGCGACGTTCCTCCCGCTCAAGCTAATTATCTCCCCGCTGCTTCGCATCCACACATGGTTCCCTTTAGCGGGAGATGGGGAATTTTTTTTTTGCTTTGAGGCAAGTGGGACGAGGTGGATCGACGTTAAGTGTAGCAGTTGTTTGAGCATCGTGGGCTTAACAGGAAAGTCCACGATACTGGCGTCTACTGGTGACTACAATGGGCAAGTTATGGTCTGATATAAAGTCAGCACTCACGTTAAAGGACAGATGTCAGTATTATCGAAACGAAGCGTGCTTTACGGTGGGATGATGTGAATATAACGCGCAACTTTCTTTAGTGTATTCCCCCGGAAACGAGCAACGCCTTAATATAGCTTGCTGAATCATAGGAATACAAATGGTATGTTTATTACACTGCTATTAAACTGGAGTCAGCATTAGAACCCCAGTTGACGTTAACTCGGCATGATGTCTGTGTCGTAGGTTTGCATATGTAATATTTATTGCTTTGTTATAAAATTAGACACTAAGAACTACAACCACAATTCCTG